>BCLF01000058.1:504961-515706 GCA_001602275.1 Zoysia japonica | reverse complement strand
CCTTTTCTTTTTTTTTATTCTCTTTTTTTTTGAGATTTTTTGCGGCTGCTGTTTTCTTTTCTGTTTCTTGGTTCTTTCGCAGAGCCCGAGGGCATCCGCCGCAGTGTAGCCGATGGCTACAATTTTTTTTTGCGGATCTTTGCTCGCGAGTAGGTTTCCGGCGAGTTTTTCCATACTCGTCGGGATCCACTCCTAGAGATGGCTCCGATGCCAATGTTGTTATCTTTTCTCGGTGTCTAAGAGTGCAGATCCGAGAGTTTCGTGTCGGTAATAGATCTATGGTTCGGAGGTGGTCAATACCTTCGGATCCGGTCGTCGGAGTCGTGGAAGACAATCCGGCCATCTGCCCTTTATCGGTGCGGTCCTCTGCGCTAGGGCAGCGTCGGTCGGTGGAGAGGGCAGTGGCGTAGAAGTCACGGCGACGTCGTCGATCTCTCGGTGACGGCGGTCGTCGTGGCAGTGACGACGGTGGTACTTCCCGTCGGCACAGCGCTTCCTCACAGATCGAGTTTAAGGTTTGTCGGTGGGGTATGGCGGTACGAACGAACTCAGATCATGAGTCCCGATCGGTCCTCCACCTCTATTTATTGTAGCGCTGGCGACAGGGGTCTACCAACTATAATATAATAGACTAGGCGTCTTCGATCAGAGCGCGATTAAATTAAAGACTCGTTAAAGTCGTTGGGCAAAAATGAGTGGATATCAATTTCTAACAGTTCGTTCTCTCGTCGCTCTCGAGCGCCAGCGGGTGCCTGTCGCCATTGTTTCGTCACTGTCGCTGGTCTGTCTCCAACAGTGATCTTTTTGAGAGGTCCTTTGTTACGAACCCATCACGAATCACAGGAATCAGACATAAACACAGAAGCAAAAACTCCAAGCACCGAAGCACTTCCAACCAAATTAGATAGAAATCTCAATGGTGCAATCAGGTAACTGGAATAAGAGTTCAGAGCAACAACAGAGGGATTGGAAGTAGGGAAGAGAAATCTGAGGTAGACAGCAAGGAAGAACCAGAGAGGGAGGAGCCGAGGGAGAAGATAGAGCCAGGGAAGGAGACGATGCCGGTTCGTGTGTTCTGTTCTTCGTAGAGCCTTTCTCTCTGTTTCTCCTCCATGTTATACTGCTGCACCGTCAAGGGCCTTGGCTGTCATGCCCCTCACGGCCCAAACCATGGTACGTGACATCCTTCCACAACGATTTGTACAGTGTCCATGATCCGTCGTTCATCTCATTCAGCAGGACTGGACATGATCGATGAGATGGCCAGGAGTCCGACACCACGAGAATTTATTCTCAGTGTCTCATCAAAGAGTATCTTTTAAAGACTGATTCAAAACCTTAACCTTGGACTGGAAACTGAATATTTCCGCTTGGGACTTAATTTGCGGTGAGCAGATTGCTGATGCGGACGACTTCTTTCACAACGCCGTGGCCAGAGACGACAGGCGGGCACGCCGGCGCCGGCAGTTCACCCTACCTGCACCGGCGGCAAATTAGCGGAACGTTTCAAAAAAAAAAGGGGGACAAACCGCAGGTGTCTAATGGTGAAGTAGGCTGGATATGAAAATACATGGGCCTCCAGAATAGTAGATGGCTCAAAAAGACCGGCCCATCGTGAAGGTACCTACCGCACGATTGGAAGCCGCCCACCGCTTGCATTTCTTTTTTATTTAGCAGTCTTTTTCATTTTTTATATCCCTATCCATTTCATGCATATATCCATCAAAATATTTGGTAAAATTATTTTATTATTACTATTGACGCTCAACCTAAGGGTCGAGTCGACAGATGTTTTGTTCGAGGACACTTTGCTAGTACGAAAATCTATCAAGAGAGAGACACAAGGATTTAGATTGGTTCGGACCTCTCGGAGTATAACAACTTTATATTCAGTGTATATATTGTTTATGTGATGGCGAATCGTCAAGTAAGTCTCTCGAGAAGAAATGGTACATGTTTTGGCTCCTATCCTGCTGCCCTTACAAATGTGACTGTTTATGAGCCGTAACAACTATAATACAAAATGAATACTGAAGTTACTAGTCTCATAGCTTTGTAGCTTACTAGTGTGTATAAACATGAGAGTTACCTATCTTTAATATAAGATTTGATGGTGCAGCTTTTTGACCTTCATCCTGCTAGATTCCTCCCGATGAGTCATCATCGACTTCGGGTCTGATAATACCATATCTAGCTGTGCATGTTCGGAATTCTAATTTTTATGGTAACGACAATTACAATAATTTTAAAATAGTGAAACAAATTTTTTTACTATCAAAATAATTAAAAATCTATAATAAATAATTGAATTTAATTACTTTTGTTTGGGTAAAGAGCAAACTTGCTCGGCTTTTTAGAAAGCCATGAAAGGTCAGGTTCTGCTGGGTTACCAGCTTACAGGAAAGAGCACTAACACAATCAACAGAAGAAAGAGCCACAACCCGGCACCAACTTCTCCAAAAGCTATAAGCTACCAGCTAAACCAGCAAATGCAATTACCGCCAAGATATAAAGGCCAAAACAAGGACCCAACTACACCAAAAGCTAAGCATTACAGCACATAAACGTCTGAGACATTTTCAGCCGTAGACCGACTCTTCAGACGCTCCAGAATCTTCATACACAAGCCTTCGATCGTCTCCTTGGCGTCCTGCTTCAACAGAGGGTTCCAACTCTGTAACATTGCAATCCCAGCAAATATGGAGTCAATAGCATTAGGATGGAATATTAATTTTTGAAAAAGTTTCAATTCAAAAAATTTAAGAAGAAATTTGGAAGAAAAAAGTCGAAAAAAACTCACTGTATTCCACTTGGTCCATTTCATTATTTGCCCAATTTGTACGGGTGAGTGAAAGAACATCAAGCAAAAGAATTTCAAAGACGTGAAGTCAGCCCGTTGGCCCAGGCTTGGAAACCGGCACAAACGGTGGTCGTAGTTGAAGGAAGGCCGAAAATTGACATGGCCGGAATGCAACGAGGCCTCTCAAAAGTCAGAACTACCCGGATTCTAAAAAAAGAAGTCAGAACTACCGGCGGACCGTACGTCCGTATCGTGTGGCGCAGCAAGCCAGAGAGAGAACCGCTGCGGCGGCCGGCGACGGCAGGCAGTACATGCATGGATAAGCTGACGCGCGAGTGTTTGTTTACCTGCCCCCGTCCGTCCCTTGGTAGATCTGGGCCTCCTCCTTCCTTTGACCACGGACGCCGCCTCAACTAACGATACAACAAGAAACAACGAAAGCGAGGACGGTGCATTATCACGATCGAAGCGGTCGCCGCGCGCGACCTGCGCCCCGGGCCGTGCGAGAAAGAAGGCTCGCCGCGACGACGACGACCACGCGTACTACGTACCACTGGCCGCTCGCGGGAATCCTATGCTTGGTCTGGTGACGCACGGCTGAATGGCCACGCACGCACCCCAGCGGCCCGGGGATCGCCGGTCTTTCCGTTCCGCGGCAGTAGCCACCGGCCACGTGACGATGTCTCGCATCCGTCCCCCGCCGGCACCCCGGCCACGGGAGGAGCCCCAGGCCGCCGTGTAGCTAGCCTCCAGTCACGTAGCCTTATCCCGGATGATCACCGGCCCGATCCCGGCAAGAACGACCCAGGTGGTCGTGAGCGCTGAACAAGTTACTTACTACCGATCTGGTCAGTTAGCCATTGATCGACTTACCCCGGCCGTACGTAGCACGTCGCATTTTCTACTGGACCGTAGGCGCCCTCGTCCGTCCGTACGTTGTCGAACACGTACGTACGCGCGTGATTGGTAACTCTCCATCTTTAAATTTTCTGATCCAGCCCAGCCCCATGCACCGGGGTCATCACCGGGCAGGTGACACAGCGGTGCACACCACTAGTATACATGCATGATTAGACTCCTTGAAGAGTCGACGCGTACGTCGTGTAACAACGAAGTTGTTACTTACAGTACTGATCACTGACCGAGGAAACGAACCTACGACGACAGCAGTACGGTGGAGATACATTACCCAGCAATTATACTGGAAGACCAGGCCGGAGTACTCCCCTGCATGCACTGACCCACAGCATCTCTAGGTTAAGTACGTACTGTAGTCGGTACGCCGTTGTCGTACTCAACGACAGGCAACAAACGATCAAGCGAGTTATGCGCAAGATACTCACTTCAATTCATGTTTAAATTATTATAGTCAATATAATAATATTAATCTACTATTAAATTAGATTTATTGTTCTAACAATGTTAATATGTTTTGGTGTGCGTGTGATCTCCAACTATATGTATGCCGTGCAGTCTGTTGTAACGACAAAAAATTTACTTTAACAGAACAAACGAAGAATGTGTGAGAAGCCCTTCCATGCTCTAGGATGTACCTAGGGTATTATTAACCGGAAGTGATCCTTGATTACCCATCTATGTATACCGGACGGTGGTTGCCGTTGGTTAATGAGCAATACACAGCGTGTTACCTAGTCGAGCAGCAACAGTATTAGTAGCTCAGAGAAGAAGCTTAATACAAACCTCGTTTTAGGACCATGGAAGACGGTGTATCTAACATGAGTAACTATGAAAACAACCATTAAAAGGGCATAAATGTGATGTCTATTGGCATTGTAAACTACGACAAAGTATGTAGAAGTATTCGCTTAGATCATCTCCAAAAGCTCCCCAATAACTCCTCTTAAATCAAATTACGAGGAAAAAATATATAAAAAAAACCCCTTCAATAGGTCCCAAGATCCCTAGAAATCCCTCGGTCTGGAGTTACATCTGGGGAACTTTTGTGGTCCCCAATCTATCTTTTGTGCAACAGACGGTGGGAGATTGTTGACTTAACCCAAATTTAAACTATATTGGCACATATTTAGAAGAGTTGTTGAACGAGGTGATTAAAATAGGTCTCAAATTTTTTTTTGACTAACCCCAAAAAGCACTTTTTGGAGTGATATTTTGAGGAGATTGTTAGAGATGCTCTTACATCGATCGTTAGCTTAATGTGTCCATACAGCTATAATGCAATTAGGCAAAAAAATTGCAAAAATTATGTGCTAACTAGGTTAGAGAACCGTACCTCTCGTTTGTTTCTTTTCATTCATATATGTTATCCTTATCAAAAAGAATAATTAGCAGTTGATCAATGTAACTAATTTAATTGTCTCCGGTGTGGGCTGGTACTTGAATGGGTACCTCAACATATATCCTATTGATATTGAACCAATTTTAATTTACTTGGATGATGCCCTATATTGTTACTCCTATGTTTTAGTGTACTGTTGATTCAATTAGCTAGCGCATTAAACTCATAGAGATCAAAGGCTATTCTAAGATCATTGTAGAATTAAGCAGTAACTAACTTGAGTAACAACAACTAAAACAACCATTAAAAGAGCATCAATGTGATGTCTATGACACTATGAACTGCAACAAAGTTGGAGACAAATTAATCCGCGCATATACCACTACCTTTGGTGCTCGGATATTTGTAGCTGCAACTACGTACTGTAGTGAACAGTGGAGTGGCGATGATGTGTGCATCGCATTCAAGAGAACGTAAATACTACAAGATTCATATTTTTAGGCTGTAAAATTACTGAAGGGGCTTATTCAATGAGCGTCATGCAACAATTATGTGCGTACATTATCATAGCATTTTACATTATCATATCATTGTTGTGAAGGACATAAGGTTCATATTACATCATGCATCTCCGTTGTTCATGATCTAGTCCTAATAATTAATAACACAAAGCACTATATATGATTAACGTCCGATCTGCATATATAATTATTTATCTTACATCAGGCATTCGATTATCCTTGTGTCCGACAAGAAACTGTACGGTATTTAGCCATGGCAACATCAGATTAGTGTATGTTTATCTGATGACAACCGTCAAGTAAATTTCATTTTTAAATGTGGTCACTCCGACGAGGAAGAGGAAGCTGTTGCGAAGGACCTTACAAATTTTTATCAGGGCCGCGTTTTTGCCCAACAAGAATTGAAGATCTCGCAGACACATTCAAGTTGCTGCTTCACCCGCGTTGCATGTTCCTTGGCGTGCGGATACTGCATGCTACTACGAACGTGTACTACGTAACGTATAAATTTCTTCCCTTTTCTAAAAATGAAATTTTTTTGGCCCATCTCTGCACACGTGTCAGCAGCAGCAGTACATCGCAGTCAGTATGGCTGCAAATCTTCAGCGCTATAACCATGAGATTCCTCGCCCGATGTCAATCCGCTGGTCCAGCCCCAGCAACATGCGTGAACATTGACCGTGTCAGTGCACCGAATAGTTGAATTAACTCACTTCACCATGCATGGCACTGTCACTGCCGTAGCGTTCACGGTTTGGTCTCAAGTCCTTCGTCGTCGGTGAAATCTGCAGCTGGCTGGAGCAACTGCTTGGCCGCTGGCAGTCATGTCGTCCATCCCGATTTTTCCTGTTGTGTCACTGAAATGTACAGCCTGAATTTGGTCTGGCGGCAGGGCCCACTGTCAGTGAACGAAAACGGCAGGAAGGTAAACACCCCATTTAATGACATTTTGCAGAATAGAAACTGTCTAATGGTGGTGGCTATGATACGTAGTACTCCACCTCTACTAGCCATTTCCTCTGTGAATGAGATGAATGGCACCAGAAGATTTTGCATCTATTCTAGGCCAAATTTCAGGAGCAGATAACCCAGGTCAGACCGCCTTGATATGGCGCGTCTTCGTTCATCAATGCTGCGGCCAATTCGATACACACGCATGCACGTTGCTTGCGGTTCCTAGGACACAGCAATTCCGGAACCCCGTCCCGTCCGGGGCAAGAGAACCTACGTCGTCGCCCGGTCCGAGATCCGGCGGCGAGGGCACGTCGCGTTTCCGGAACGGTGCAGCGGCGGTGGGAATGCACCGGCGGACGCATCGGGTTCCCTTTCCCGTTCCAGGCTAGGCACAGGTTTAGCTCGTACTAATGGCACTGATCCACTTCGGTAGCTAGTCCATTGAAGCTTCTGCGTCCTGCATGCCCGGATTAAAACGTAGGCCGTCGAGCCATGCATCGGCGGTTGGAAGCGAGCCGCATGAGCGATCGAAAACCCGGATTGCTGGTCACGACGGTGGAGCGCATGTGCAGCGTGTCCCCTCTTGAAAACCGGTTGTGTGATCAGCGAAGCAACAGGGTGCCGAGAAAGGGCTACGGAGCGTCGACAGAAGCAAAGGTCGGGTCTACGCTGCGATGTGACCCTTGCGTGCAAGCCATCCACGAGGACACAATGTGGTACTACCAATAGAGGCTGGACGACGCTGTGGCGATCGAGCTGCTGCCAGTGATCCGTGATTCCCACACGACGAAAACTGGTGTTTCCGTAGCAGTCCAAGCTTAATTTCAGGTAAGCACCGTCCATGTAATTAAACAACCTTACAGAAAGATGCGAAAAACAAGCAGGCAAGAAAGGCACGCTATAAGATCGATCAAGTCACAAGCTACTAGTAATAGCAGTAGGGAAGCAGGTGACGCCAACAGGCCAAGCGCATGGAACCGGGGCAAGTAAATTCTTCGAGAAGGCGCACATGCGCGCGCGACGAACGATTCGATCCCTATACCTCGCCGCGGTGTGGCGTCGTGGTCCTCCTGCAGCCGGCCGGGGGCAACTGGCCATGGGAACAGCGGAATAAATGGCAAAAGCCATGCCGCGTACCGCCACCGGACCGGCCGGCCCCTGGCCCCGGCCTTGCAATCGCAGGGTGGAAGGATTTACAGGGTGTTCGGCGTCGGTACGCACACCACAACACCAGTGCTGCTGTTCAGCGCTTGCGTTATTGTTACTGTTACTACAGCGTGTGTTTGCGTTGCGGTAAGACTGGTTAGATGGTGGTACGGTGGTGATCCGGGCCGAGACAATTCGTCTCGCAGACCAGTAATGGTTGACGTACGGCGTACTGTTAGCGCGTAATGGAGGACGGCTCGTGAGATGGAGAGGAGCAAGCGTCGTAGAGTACGCTTGTCTCTGGTCCCGTTCTACTATCACTGACAGAGTTCCCACAGCACAGTGCACTGACAGACTTTTTACTAGTTTCAGAAACGGCTTAAGCCCTTAAGCCACCCTGACCCCTGCCCGTGCCTTTCCAGTGCGCGCACACAGCGAGGGCTGCAGCGCGTGCAGGACCAGCCAGCCAGCCAGCGAAACAGCGGGGCAGGGAACGCAGCAGCGGCCGGCGCCGGTGCCACTCGAGTACTCGACGTTTCCCGCCGCTCCTCGCAATTTGGTGGCTGCGTCCATACAGCGCGAATCATTGCGAGCGAGATCGGATCGACCGATAGAGGCGCCGTGCCGCCACCGTCGCCGCGGACGCGCGCCCTGTCCGCCGCCCGCATGTCGCGTTCGACGGCGACGGGATAGGCTAGCCTAAGAGGACCATCGCTGTTATAGCGCACCATACGTACGTCGCGCACATGCACATGTGCCATGACGACCGTCACATTGATGATGCGTTCCGCCCTGCTGTGACGGTGAGCTGGAACGGGTTCCGAAGGAGAATCGTGCGTTCGTGTATTACAGTGGCGTGGCGACTGGGAGAGTGGTTCTCGGCGTCATCCGGTACAGTGGAATGATCCGTGCGAGATTCCTTCCTTCCGCTCACGCACTTACTAGGTCGATCGAGTGTCGATCGTGAGAGGAAACACATGCAACAGCAACAGCGACGGAGGCGGCATCGATCGACGACGAGGATGCCGTCGAGCTGGGAACGCGCGCGACACCCGTACGGCGTCCACCTCACGGTGCAAGAAAGAGATGCGACGAACAGCCCGGGAATCTGGACCATCGGAGGAGGAGCGGAGCCCCACCCATCCGGAGAGAGGCCCCAGGAGTTAAATGCACACCCTCTATCCGGTGGATCGCGATCGGCAGCGACGGTTCCTCGTCGTAGGGGCTC
This sequence comes from Zoysia japonica, assembly GCA_001602275.1. NCBI lineage: Eukaryota > Viridiplantae > Streptophyta > Magnoliopsida > Poales > Poaceae > Zoysia > Zoysia japonica. Next base: position 506,800 of record BCLF01000058.1, on the reverse strand, counting down.
GGAACGGAGGGAGCCCGTCGTCGTCCATCGAGCGGAGCACGCACCGGAAGGAAATCCCCGTTCTGCCCTCGCGCGCACCGCCGGCACACTGACATCCCGGCCCCGTCGCGCCGGGATCGCGGTGCAAGAAGAAGATATCGCGCCCCGGCCGGCCGCGACGCCTCTATTTATGCCTCACAGTAGGCTCACACCGACCTCGACGCCCACAAGCAAGGGCCAAGGCAATCACCACACCAGTGCGTCGCTTTCTCTCTCGCTTTTGGCACCTTGCTTGCCTTCCTCCTCCGTGCTCTGCTCATCACTGGCGCAGCCCGGCCTGCTGCCAAAAGGGGCAGGATCTCTCGCAGTCAATTGCCCTGATCGACTGGGGAGCAATTAAAGGGAAGTGAGTGGTGAGGAGCGTAGGTTAAAAGCAGGGAAACGCAAGAGGAGGAAGAAGAACATTGTTGTTGCTGCTGCTTGATCACCGCCAGACGGACGGGGATGGGGCGATCGCCGTGCTGCGAGAAAGAGGGGCTGAAGAAGGGGCCGTGGACGCCGGAGGAGGACCAGAAGCTGCTCGCCTACATTGAGCAGCACGGCCACGGCTGCTGGCGCTCGCTGCCCGCCAAGGCCGGTACGTACGTCGTCCATCATTCCATTCTTCTTCCGCTTGCGGCTGTTAGCTAGCTCAGCATCCAATCTGAGGCCATGCGGAGCATTGAGCAAGGGCGCTTTGTTTCTGACCGTCGGCTACCTGCATGACAACCAGGGCTGCAGCGGTGCGGCAAGAGCTGCCGGCTCCGGTGGACGAACTACCTCCGGCCGGACATCAAGAGGGGCAAGTTCAGCCTGCAGGAGGAGCAGACGATCATCCAGCTCCACGCGCTCCTCGGCAACCGGTCAGTCATCGCCCTGGCACTTTGCACCTTCAAAATTCAGTTGATCGCGTAGCTACGGTCCAATTTCACCACTTGATCTCTGCACGAATTTTGACTGGTAGTTCGAGTAGTGGCAGTGGTAGTCGATGCATTGCCGGCAGGTGCACAAATAGCAGCCGTAGTCTCGCCACATTTATGTTTGGGTAATGCGAACGCGGGTACTTAGGCCGGGTTAGCCACGAGATGGGGAACATTTCCAAGGACTAATTTCCTTGGTGTACGTTGCAGTATCCGTGCATATGTTTTTGCAGCGTTTTAAATTACCAGGATCACCATTCACTGATGGATTTTTAAATATTAGTACTAGTAGTTACTAATGAGAATTGTACTATTTGGATATTTTTCTTTAGCACTAGAGACGAATTTGTTCATCTTTTTGGTGTCGAACAGATAGCATTGACTGACAGATCAATGCGTTGCATCGACTTGGGAAAAAGTGTGAAAAAAGCTGGGCCATGGAGCCTGCCTCGCAAATTTTCCTTTCCTTTTTTTCTTTCGTGATTCGGCATTCAAGCTTGCGATTCAATGCGATCGGCCCACATCGGTGTAGGTCCAGTGGCGCTTTGGTCTACTGTACTGGCCACCTGCTCTTCTCTTCGTGTCTCTGCAGTCTGCACTGGCAAATTTTCGCGCGTTGCAATTACTCCTATTTTACGTCCTGTGTTTGGACTCTGAATTTTTCGTCGCGCATGCAGGTGGTCCGCTATCGCGACGCACCTTCCCAAGCGCACCGACAACGAGATCAAGAACTACTGGAACACGCACCTCAAGAAGCGGCTGGCCAAGATGGGCATCGACCCGGTCACGCACAAGCCGCGCTCCGACACGCTGGCCGCCGGCGGGGGCGGCGCGCAGCACGCCAAGGCCGCGGCGCACCTCAGCCACACGGCGCAGTGGGAGAGCGCGCGGCTCGAGGCCG
>BCLF01000058.1:459764-504431 GCA_001602275.1 Zoysia japonica | reverse complement strand
GCCGCTCCACCTGCCGGCGCCCGGCGGCGGCGGCCTCGAGTCGCCGACGTCCACGCTCAGCTTCTCCGAGACCGCGGCGCTCGCCTCGGTGCTCGAGGCGCACGGCGCTGCGGCCGCGCGCGCCGCCTTGCAGCCCATGCAGGCGTTCGAGGAGGAGGCGTGCGGCAACAAGGAGCAGCAGCACTGGGGCGACGTCGACGTCGCGGACGCGGGCTTCGCGGGTGTGGGTTTCACGGGGTTGCTCCTCGACGGTTCCCTGAGCCAGGAGGACCTGAGGCCGGCGGCTGGTAGAGACCACGGGGGGGCGGACGCCGGGTTGCAGGAGACGGAGGAGGACAATAACTACTGGAACAGCATACTGAACCTGGTAAACTCGTCGGCGGCGACGGCGTCGATGCCCACGTCCGCGGTGGCGCCCGTGGCCGAGGCGTACTCGCCGGCGCTGGAGTTCTGATTGGTGAGCCCTGGACATGCGCGCCTGCATGCATGCAGATGCAGCCGGGCGCGTGATCGACACTGCAGTAAATAGCTAGCGGGCCATAAGATGGAATAAGCTTGAGACCTGAAAGAACTACTAATGTTAATTACTTAACGTGTTGCTAAGTTTTAATTTGGTACTAGTAGAACCATAAACTTGTATGGGTAAGATGGATGTGCCATCTGCTGAGATTGTTGCTAGTTTGTGCGCGCAACTTTCTTATAGAATGTAAAACTGTGATCAGAGCATGTTATTTTCGTTCTGTAATTCGACAACTATCTTCATCAGCAAAATAGTAAAGCACTGGGGCTAATGAAATTCATAACAGCTAATAATATTTTAGGATTCAATATTTGATGTGAATTTTATACCTGCAATATCATGAAGTATTAAGTTATTTTCCATTCTATTGGATTGTACTACACATATTAATGTACGTATTGGTATTTGTATTCACGAAGAAAATCCTGTTAGACCCCATTTGGAATGCAAAATTTTTCTCTAATCTTACATTTTTTCTGTGAAATTTAAATGAATTCTATAAAATTTCTGCATATTTCTTGTTAAATTCCTAGTTCCAAACAGCATCAAATGAAAACCGGACACACGGACCATGAAACAGGCCAAGCCCATAGCCAACACTGGACCACAGGCCAAGCCCATAGATGGTCTGGCGTCATTTTATGATGAAAACCGGACACAGGACCATGAAACAGGCAAAGCCCATAGCCGGCCTGGCCCAACGTTTAATACATTCCGCTAGCTTTCTTCACTCGAGCACAGGCAGAGAACGGCTGCACGAGAGGAAGATAAGACACCGCTCGAGCTGCTTCCACTTATCCGCGGACGGAAACCTTGGACGCCACCATGCTTCCAATGGCCGTCCACCCCACCACCACGCCAACCCTGGCGCCGCGCCCCCTCTTCCCTGCGCCCAGAACTTCCGCCTCCCTCTCCCCCGCTTCTTCCAGCTCCACCCGCACCGTCAGCTTCAAGAACAGGAGGCCGCTTCGGAGCCTCGCCGCCGCCACGGAAGCTGACGCCGTTGAGGCGGAGGAGCCGCTCGGAGGGTACGGAGAAGATTCACCCGAGGAGGTGGGGGAGGAGGTAATGGCCTTTGGAAACCAGCTCCGAGCTTACTTGCTCATCCGTCGTATGTTGTTTCAAGAAATTGCTGTTTAGCCCCCTGTTAAGTTTCAGTTAAGTTCGACTGCTAATTATGAGTCTCAGATTATTCAATTATATATGCGTGACTAGTTATTTCGAAAGTAAGATTGATTTCCCGATTCTAAATTTCTAATGCCCAGTTTACCATGAAATTTAAGTGTGTTGAATTAAACCATGAGTAACTGGATGTCTGGACGTAACATTTGAGGTTAGCTGGCCTGTGTTTACCATGAAATTTGAACTTCACTGAAAATAAATGTATTTATGTTAATACTAAAAAGAGTCTGGAAACCTGTACCTGAGAACTTGTAGTATTCCATATCCAATCTTAGATTTTGCTGAATGAATGTATGCTGAATGATGCAAGTGGGTGTTCAATGGGTAGTTGTCGGTTAAGCCTCTAGTTCATCTATAGCATAATAACAATATAAGGTGGAGGAGGGAGGCAGTTCATTTTACAGAGTTTTGGGCCAACCCACCGACCCAAAAAAAAACTAACAAACTTGCATCCCTATGTTGACAGTGAAGAATTTGGAGGTCTCTACCTGACTTTGGAAACTACAGCCAAAGATTCTGTCATGCATTTAGAATAATGGGCATTGGGCCCTGCTTCATTCGAACACATGAAAAATGACACGTTCTGTTCCTGAAACATAATTGAAGGGAAATGAGAGTGGCTATAACAGGCTATGTTTTCAATTTAGGCAATGATTTTAGGTGTACAGTTTGTCTTTGTTTCGTTGTCCATACTGATTTGTTTGGTTAGTGGACTAAAATGAAGCTTTAGATTGAAGTTCACATCCAACAGGTAGTTTTTTTAAGAATACTATTTATAATCTTCAATAAGAGTGTAAAATGGGTTAATTTTTTCTTCTACTCTTAAGCGATCTGCATAGTGTAAAGAACTATATAATGAGCTTTGCTAGGATAGAAAAAGTCAGTACCCCTGGAACGAACTTGAAGTAAAATGGTTCATTTTGTGTTTGACAGTATAAGGTGACAGTGCCCGAAAGGCAGGGCCCAATGCTTGTGCTTAAGTTCATCTGGATGGAGAAGAACATCGGCATTGCACTCGACCAGCTGGTTCCAGGCTACGGTAGCATCCCGTTAAGCCCTTACTACTTCTGGCCGCGGAAAGACGCGTGGGAGGAGCTGAGAGCAAAACTCGAGGAGAAAGAGTGGATCTCGCAGAAGCAGATGATCATCCTCCTCAACCAGGCCACTGACATCATCAACCTCTGGCAGCAGGGCGGAGGAAGCCTGTCCGCATGAGGGCCTGATCACCCTGTTCGTCTAGTATTGTTGCACAAGCTCGCTTGTTGATCGATTTTTATTCTTGTTTTGTAACATGGCTCCCCGTTGTCGATGCTAAAAGCCGGATGGTACATGGTCCTCCTGTAGATTGATTCGTTCTGTTTGCAGAAGGTTTTGTTCATGGAAAAAATGTGATTACTTCTGCTGAGGTGAACGGTTTCAGTAATTGAATGAGATATTATAAATGGTGAAGGTTTCTACAGTTTCTGTAGCTTTATGATCATGACGCAACTCCGCAAGGAATTTCCTAGGAAGTGTGGAGGTAAGAAGGCTGCAGGCCGGTTGCCAATGTCGCACAAGCTTTGCGGCCGGCAGGTGCTACATTTCTCGAGAGGCATACGTTCCAGTGGGCTGGAAAGGGGGCCAGCAGGGAAAAGGCTCTGCGGCGAGCCGGCAACGGGCCGCTGTTGGCACCGGACCGGCTCCACATTTCGTACCAGGTGCTTTTTGGGTTGTGGCCGCATCAATCGGCTCCCGCGCCAAAGGCCTTGCAGTGGATGCGGCCCTCGCCGACAGGGTTGGGCTGTTGCTCGCCTGCCGCCGTCTCGCCTGGTGGCAGGCGCGCCGTCACGCCGCCGTCCGCCTGCCGCGTTATCATCTCGGCCACGGGCGGCAACATGGGAGGGGCCGCGCCCCCCAGATAGGAAAGTTTTTGATCCTCCCAAGAACAAGTGGCGCCATATTTTTACCTCCGAGGCTGTACTGACTCCACTGCTACCAGCGCCGGACTGACAGTATGCCTTGCCATCTCTTCACCTTGCATGCCGACCAGCGCCGGCTCCGTTGTTTAAAGGGCCCTAGGGCGAACCGGACATGTGGCTTTTAGATGAGTACAAAAAAATTATGTAAGAGTAGTACTACCTCTGTTCCTAAATATAAGCATTTTTGAATTTAGTTAAAGTCGAACTTCTTTAACTTTGACTATTAATAATATAAAATTAATAATATTTTATCATATATAAATTATGTTACTAGATTTTTTATGAAACATATTTTCATAATATGTAATTTTTTATATCAAAAATTATTTAAATTTATAGATATTATTAGTCAGCATTTTTAAAATTAATTATTATAATTTTGTTTGAAAAAATGGTCATTATTCGCTGAAAGAAAAACTTTTAACAAATTTTCTAACTCTCATCGCTAAGCAATAGAATTGCTAAGAAAAACGAAAAGAGAATATGAACTCTCATAAAAAAAATTCAAGCATGTTTGATTGAACAATTTTAGGTCACTAAAATAACAAAAATAATGTTGTTTTTGTTCAATGAAATTGGACTTACCAGTATGTAATTTCAATCGGAAATTACTTCCTCCGTCCTATTTTATAAGTCGTTTTAGATACAAACATAGAAAATAAAAAGAGTACAAAGATAGGATGCTCAAAACGAGGAGAGAGATAGAGACGGAGAGTATTATGAAAAGAGAAAGTTGTATTCAAAAGTGAGAATGAGTTATAATTTGAGAAAAATTGATGAGGCCAAAATAATAATTTGTGACTGAGGGAGTAGCATTTATGCAATAGTCTATAAGGAAGAAAAAAAATAATATAAAATATAGTTGATTAGAGATAAATAGATGGAAACTCGATAAATAATATCATGCCACAAAAGCTTAAAACAATTGAACCATCGTAATAGGTCATCAGATTTTGTTTTAATCAATCAAGCTAAGCTAAGACCTCCTTTGGAACGCAGAATTTTTTCCGTTTTCTTACATTTTTATATTGAATTAAATTTTATAAATTTTTTATGTGATTTCTATAAAATTCATGTATTCCAAAAGAAACCTAAATTTTTTTATATGTAAGTTTACACTTAAAATATTTTTAATATAAAAATAATGTATACTAATATATATACACATCAAAATTTGAGACCCCTATTTGATACGGGCCTAGGCCGACCCCCTCATCGCCATGGCTCAGAAGCCGCCACTGGCGCCGATGCTGGAGAGGAGAGAGAAAGGTAACGTGCGGCTTCACTTGAAACCTGGTCCTGCCCGTGGCAACTTGTTCTGGAGCCTCCAGTCCTCAGCTCAACTTCCCCGTAAAGTTGTTAGTTCGTGGCCTCCGCAGGCCCGCAGCGTAGCGTGGAACGGCAGAAAACTTGATAAAATAAAGGAGAATCTGCCTCGTATGGCAATGTCGCTGCGCGGCCTCAATCTCGTCACCTTGTGGCCGCGCCGGGATTAAAGTATGGGCAGCTCGAGAGCGACGGCGGCTTTCGATTCGACATGATCAGGTGGGACTACGTCTCGGTCGCGCCTATTTTTGGGTAGCGGCGGCCTGCTGAGTCAGCGGCGTGCGGCGGCATCGTCGCATGGCGCTCACATGCCATAGGCTATTCCACCCTGTACTAAATCCTAGTCTGGCTCGAGCTACCATGTTTAGTAGCGCCTCAAATAAAAAGGCCGCGCGTATGGATCTATGGTATTGCTGTCATCGAGCACGCGATCCTCTACGTCGGTGATTAGGAGTAGCCTGGGGCGTGGTTAGTTAGGCCTGCACGGCCAAATATGATATTATCAGCTCAAAGTCATCTTGTGTGATCATGGTATCTTTTATAAAAAAGTCTATCAAAAAAAGTTATAACCGATGACATTAAAATATCATTTGATATCATCAAAGCTCTAATACAAAATAGCTTATTCTTAGATTAATGCACACTAGTAACCTCAAAGTTATGACATTAGTAACCCTCTATATTCAGAGACGTTATGGCTCATAAACAGTCACTTTGTAACTCTCATCTTTGAACTATAAAAGGAACACGGGAGACACCTATAGAGACATCTGATCCCAGATCACCTACCATTTTCTCTCGAAAGACTTATTTGGTTATTCACCACCACATAAACAATACACCCCATACTGGACATAGGATTGTTATCTTTTAGATGCTCGAACCAGTCTAAATCATGTGTCTCTCTCTCGATGAATCTTTGTACTAGCAAAGCGTCATCAAACTAAATATCTATCGATCCCGACCCTTAGGTATAGTTTGGTAGAACAGCTTCTTTGGAGGGCTCTTCTATTTTGTAGGAGTAGTTAAGAAAGAAAAATGCTACGTGGACGAAAGAGCCACGGAGAAGTCATATTTTCGTGGCTACTGGTTTCACCCTTGGCCTTTTCCTTTAAAAAAAAAAGGAGAAACGGCTCCTCTAAAATCGTTTGATATAATTTCAGTTGAACTCAATCGAGAAGCCGGTAAAAAAGCCCTACCAAACGGGGCCTTGGTTTAGGCGCTCTTGTTGATTTGTGCCTGGGTTCACCAATGCGACGTGTATATACTGGTGTAAAGGGTATGGTTGGTCCTAAAGAGCAAATCTATAATTTGAGTTGTAAATACAATTATATTGTTGACATATTAAAATGTGTGGTAAAATTGTGTAACTCCTCACAGAAGTTGAACTGACCGCGTTGACATGTTCATCTAGGATTAGCTAACTTGTGTAACTTACTCACCTGCAAGAGCTAGATAAAGAACAGTATCATGAACTAAAAAATACTTCAACAATTATTTTGAGATATAATTCTTTATTGGATATTTTGAGATATAATATTCGAAATAAGGAATCATGTCTTAATTCACTCAAATGTAATAGCAAAAAAAAAAAGGAGTACACAGCCATGCTTTTTATAGAACAACTGAATACTTAGCACGTGGTACATCGCGCACCAATATATATGAGCCCCGGCCCAGAGCGGTGGCGTAAATCCAAAAGCCGGCCCAACACTGGTGTTCAGCAATGATGAAATCTTAAAAATAAAAAAAAAGCTATTCCTAAGCCTTTTGGGTTTCAGTTTAATCCTCAACATCACATTTGTAGGTTAGCTATTTATTCATCTCATACATTCTATATTGTTCATGATATGGCAAGAACAACAACAAATCAGAGTTAGTATACCGGTTGAGAAGGGGCAGCACCATGGTTGGCTGTCGTTGTAGTTGGACTACTAATGTTGAGTTCACCAAATATCGAAGTTATAATCTCTCTTATGCCTGGGATATCCTATGATGTATCAAATGGTAAACAAAAAAAGAGGGCCACATGACCACTATATTTTTCTAGCCACAACACGTTCATTGAATAAACTTGTAGAGAGTTTAGACCTTGTATAAAACATACAATATATATACCTGTTTCACGCATTCAAAATTTTCTTCAAGACATACATGGAGTCTATCTAGAAATTTATTATTTGAAATTTTTGGAGCTGTTTTATTAATATCTCTTCCACCTAATTTTTCCTAAAGCTCCGTCACTTGACCCTAGGGAAATCTAGGGTCCCTAAGAAAGAGGATCAAGTTGGCCCGAATAGATCTACATTTCAAAGATATAATACAACTCCTCTGTACGACAACTCCTCTAACAAAAGAGAATTGCTAAACTGAACAATCATCTTTACCTCACAAGTATATAACTCAGGCCACCTAATATGCTTTGTTCTATAAAAGTTACATTTTGAATTAATTATTTCCATCCCATGGGCTATCAACATGGTGGTATGCATGCTACCAACTACATGTAAATCCAAGAGCATCACAACTAGAATAGATTTTCCCTATGTTCCAAGTGTTTTACCTTTTGTTGATCCATCGTCGAGATGGACATTAGTACATCAATTTATTAGACAATTTGTTACTCTGCCTTGTAGCTTCTAGTCTATCATTGACATTTTTCAATGCCTAAATATTCGAAGTACACAATTTGAAGATGTCAGTATATACAATATTTTTAGTAAGTGCCATGAAGACAATAAGAAACCTTCATTTTTCTACAATATTAGGGATAAACTAGGGAAGTAACATAAATTTCATTCTCCTAGTGAATTTTATAATCTACCGTATGTACATTCTTTAAAATATGTTGGGGTTTTTTTATTTATACTTCATTTCGTTGATATATCAACAAATATAATATTAAATGATATGGTGGTCTACTACATATAAGAGATTGTGGCTCTTAGTTAGATGGGTAATGATTATCCTTCCGATGAATAAGTTTTCAGCTCAAGGCATCAACAACTATGTTTGTACCTTAAAGGGAATATCCTAGCTAATGTTTTTTTTGTATTCATGTATATAAAAAATACACCATACCTGGATAAGACAAGTAAGTTTACATTCAAACAAAGGATATGATTGCATACAAAAGAATGCTACTGATCCTTCCTTAATTCCATCCATTATGAGAATAGTAACAAGGAAATAATTACCCTATAAGATAGTGCATAAAAGAAAAACAACATATGAAACTTTCATCTATGGTCCTAAAAAGAAACAATGCACTTAGGCAGTAGTCATCTGACAAAAGTAGAAATCCAGTTTTCTAGAAATGTAAAATTCACATTAAAAGGGGTTGACAGGTCGAATCACCACCACGTGGTTGGTTAAATCCACGCAGTATCTATATTATCCTTACTCATCACGACCAGTGGAAGGCACATGTGTAGCAGTTACACTTCAAGAGACTTTCCGTCAACGATAAGTTTTCTCTGTTACGTGGCGCCGAAGGGTGGGTAAGCCCAAAGCTTATCCAGGGTTTCAAAACTCAAACTTTGTTGGTCGATGGAATAGTTCAAACGTTAGGCAATAATTGAGATTTTTTTATGTTAAAACCATCTCACACATGACGCTCCTATTTCCTAGTACATCGGGTCGCTCGAGGATCAGGACCCAAAGAGAAAATGACACCTAAGAACAGAAAAACAAATGGCAGCCATGGTTTTCCTTCGCATCCGTAGGCCAAATGAATCAACCGATGGGTGCTTTTGCTGGACAAAATCTTGCTTTTAACCTGTGGCTGGCAGAGGATGATTGACACTTGGAATCCACGATCCTTTACCCTCACAAAAAGTAAACGGCTCCCAAAAAAACCAAGACGTACTAGTAGGAGTATACTCCCCTGGACGAGTGCTGCTGCGGCCGTCTCGGGAGTGCTGCAAGCGGCTGCATCCGATGCTCGCTCGTCACGCCACAACGTGCAGCCACTGTGTGGCCGCATGGCCGTCACATGATGTCGCCAGGAGGGCCGCAGCCATTTCCAAATTTCCGTCGGCGAATAGCAGACCAAGGACTTCAGCCGATCTCGAGGCTCGACGCAAAAGTTCTTGGCCTGCCACAGTTGAAGAGCAGTTGGTCGATGCTGTCAGGTATGGATCCATTGTGGAGTTGACTGTTCATGCATGTACAGTTGCAAACAGCTTGTTAATTATCTAGAGCTAAATTATTGTAGGAATGGTAAACCGATCATTACTAGGCGATAAAAAAAACTGAAAAACGCTTAATAATACTATATAATTATAGTCGTATTAAATATTTACATCATACAACACAACTAATGGTAGCAAAACAACGTATAAAAACACGTCCAGGGAGGTCTAAGTTGATGTGGTCCACCAACGTCAGTTTTTGGTACGGTGGGATCTATATTAAAGTTGGATGCAGTTGGTTAGTCTCATAATTCTAAAAGTCATCGAGATATGTTATGGGCTATTATTTAATTGTTACGTATCACATACGCAATGTTAGAACTATAATGATTATTTAATAGTACTCTGCTTTAATGAGCATTGTGCTATAATCATTTTCGAAGCACATTGAATAATTTGATGCTCTTTTTAGACCATCGAAGCATCCAATGTACATATTCATGTTCTGCGTGTATTAGTAACCGCACAAAAACCAATCTTCACTTTCAGAAGGATCGCTATAGCTCTCGTTAGTGATCGTACACCCAGTCACCCACGCAGATGATTTAGGCTCGAGCACTAGGATTGAGATTAAATGATGTGTAGAACCACCCAGGGACGCGAAGAAAAACTATCTATCGGCTCACACTTTGCCATGCTACAGCACAAAAACCATTGAGCCTTCCGTAGGGGAACAGAGATGTCTGACGTACTACCCGGTCACTACAAGGTAGACCTAAGGTTCCTAAATCAGTGATCCACCATTAATTGGCGGGTAGTACACAGCAAACCGCTTTCTATGAAGAGCCAATTGCCTACTAAAAATAATATTGAGTCTGTACACCGAAAGATGGAATTGGTGCATCTCCTATGACTAGACCTTTTGTCCTTGATCCGACAATTAATTTATCCAAAGATTTTGAACGAGCAAAAAATTTCTGTAACTGATTATATATTCTTCAGAGTGTCAGCACAGTCAACATACAACTTGTTTGGGTAAGTTCCAGCTTCCAAATCCATGCAGGATTTGGCGTTTCTGACATAACACGCACAAACTTTTGTTTGGTTACCACTGTTTGTGAATTAATTTCAACAATATACAGGAGCACACCTTAACTTTTTGAACTTCACGCGAGAGAATAAGGTACCCTGAAGGATAAACAAAATGAAGTAAGAAAGTGGTCCTACTAAACTTTGGCTAATTTGGAAAGAAACGTTCTTGGTGCAGGAAAATCAATACCAGACATGATGCTAAAGAAATCATTAGAGAAGGTATAACCGATGGGATCTTGCAATGGTTCTAGGGCTGATCTACCGAAAGCCATATTTACCACATTTTTAGAATCATATACTCCAGCAGCGAAGAGCGCAAAATGTCATCACAACTTACTTTATGCTCACTTTCTCTCCGTGTTCAGAAATGTAATGATCTACTCGATCCCTTCGTTCTGAAATAAATTGCTATCGCTGGCTAGTTTAAATTTGAATTAAATGTCAGACAACAATTTCAGAACAGATATAATTAATGTTATTTCTCCTAGTGAACAAACTGTATATCTTACACGGGGTACAACAGTTTAGGCAGATCATGGATGTATTAAAGGTTGGAGTGCTGGACACAATAATACACCGAGGAGGTGCTTCATGGTGAGAGAAGTTTTCTGTACAAAATCAGAGGAGTGATGCTTAAATAGAAATACAAGGATTTGAAGTGCCTGTAACTTGAGACACGTGTGGATGCCGTGGTGGTGTCTACTAGGCATAGCATAAGATATTTGGAAATGTCGTCGCTTTAGCTTTGTGCCGGCAACCAATTTCGGGTAATCCCTCTCTTTCCAGAAGGTACCAAGACTCCTGGTTACCACAATTAATTTAGCATTTCCAATAAATTAACCCATCTGGCGACCTAGCCAATCGGGAGACAAATCGCATCCGCGATTTCGTTGCTAAACAACGGAAAGAAAGCAATTAAAGGGAAGGCAAGTTGCAAAGTCACCAGCAAAAGACTCATCATCGCTCTCCCGTCTTCTTCCTCTCTACCCCTCCCACTTATTCGCCTATCTGGGAAACCAGCTGGGTGCCGTGACCTTCCAGAGCTCCTGCCGGATCCCCAGCTCGCTTACTAACTGCCGGTGTTTTCGTGCAACTGGCCGGAGCTTGAAGATGGGGCGAGGCAAAATAGTGATCCGTCGGATCGACAACTCCACGAGTCGGCAGGTGACGTTCTCCAAGCGGCGGAACGGGATCTTCAAGAAGGCCAGGGAGCTTTCAATCCTCTGCGATGCTGAGGTCGGACTCGTCATCTTCTCCAGCACTGGCCGCCTCTATGAATACGCCAGCACCAGGTAGCAACTTACTATTCCATTGAATTCTAGCATACGGAGTAGCTTTTAGTTTGCCTTTATATCTTGGTGATTGTCCATCAGATTACTCATCTTCAGTTTATGCATATTCTTAAAGCTGTGTTTTTTTCCTCGTGATGTCTTCCTAATTTGGGAAATAATGTAAATCGAACTGAACTCATTTTACTCTAAGTTCACCTCGCTATTAAACTTTTGTATTCTCGTCTTTCCTATCTGGGACGAATCTCTTGAGTAAAACTCATGGGAATATATCATTACAATTTATTGCTTCTGGATTTGTCTCTGATTCCAATTATTGCTCAGACCGTCACCATCACTTATAGAGAGGACAAATATTAGGGTTGAGGCTCACACAATCTTGATGTTACATATGGAAGGAAAGATGAGTTTGAGATCATAATTTGGCCATATGGGCATCATGTGGAGTGATGCGCCATGTTAAGGTTTCAGATCCAAATAGCTGGGAATTAGGGAACTGAAAAGTAAAGGATTGTTGAATTTGTCTGGTCAAACTTTGAGGTGTTTATAGGTTGGCCGATGACTCTGAAAAGACTTTGTATAGGTACGAGAATGTTGCGAATGAGGAAAAAGGGTTAGGGTAGGCGATATGGTGACCTTCATGATAGATATGGGAAGATCTAAATTATTAGCTTTATGAAAGTTTGAAATAGAATATTGGAGACTATTCAACAACATAAGAAGACATACATAGATCTAGATTTGTTGGGTGAAATTATGGATAAAAAGTTTTGGAAATCACTTCATCAATAGATTCACTCCACATAACATTATTTAGATTTAGGTCATTTAGGTTGTCGAGTGGCAATTTATTAGGTCTATGCTGTCAAAGTTCAAGGCCGGTGGATAGATCCGATTGTCCAATAGTACTATATTAATATGAACTAGGAATTAAGAGGATAAGTAAAATAAGAGAAAAATTTGGAGGCATTTTAGGACAAATTAAGCAACGGGTCATGATGGCATTAGAAAGATGGATACTGGCAATGTAGGGAAGAGCATGGATTTTGGGAATGTTGGCACCAACGTAAAGTGGCGAGTTATACTCGAATCTTAGCCGTTAGATCTTTGAGTTCCAGATGTGATTGAGTGTGCTTTTGAAAAAGTTGGTGAACTATATATCTTTGTCATGTTGTTTTCGAGATCTAGTTGTTTTTTAATCTATATGTTATTCAATATATTAAATATAACTATTAATTTCCAATGTTATGAACCTGAAATGTGTAACATGTGGGACCAATCTATGTGATCTACTTACTGATGAGGACAGATAAAAAGTTTGTAGATTCTTGTTAATTTGGATCGAAATATAGTTGATAAGTTGTAGTTTTGTTTTAAAAAAAGGAACTTGGAAAGTAGTTTTATATTATAACAGGTGTAGTATTATGAATTTTGACACATAATTTACTGTATATAAGATAAAGTGCATTCTCTTTTGAGCGAACGCCTTTTAGATTACATGTAACATTAACAATATAGTGCTGTGTCTGTGCAGCATGAAATCAGTGATTGATCGATATGGCAGAACGAAGGAGGAGGAGGAGCCCGTGGCAAACCCCAACTCAGAGCTTAAGGTATGCCTTAAGAGCTTAGTAGTATTTGATAGACGGGCAGAAGATTACACCATGCTTTTTCGCAGCGCAGCACCATTTTCTGCTGATTACTGAGCTCTTTAGACTTTCGAGGTTTAGCCATAAAAATTGTTTGTACACGGCATGCTAGATATATCACGCTGTAATATTCTCAGTAGCGTTGCAGACTTGCAGTTAGAGGACTGATCCGTTAGTGCATTAATATTTGAAAGGACTTTAGTACCCTGCACCATCTATGCATCTGCATCGGAGGAAAAAATGCTGTGGCTACTCATAGTGCAACTCCTATCACATATTTCTGCAAATAAAACTAAAATATAATTAAGGGTGTATCAAATACTACTCCTATGCATATAGTAAGTGAGGTTTCACAGTTTGGTTAGATACCTATTTGGGCAGCATACACATTTAGAACTCATTGTCAGTCGGAACAAACCAATATTACTTCCACGTATATATAAACTGCAGCAAGAATGTAGTTGTCAAAATGATCGAGGCAGTTAATTAGGTAAACAGATAGAAAGAAACAAAAATCTCTTGGAATGTTTTGCCCTGGAAGATTAATCAACATAGTTATGTTTTATAGATTTTTGAAAAAAAAAACTGAAGTCCAGAATTTCGAATACGTGACAAGTAAAATCAACGTGTTGCATATGCCTCTCTAGCATGAAAAATGGCAAATCGATGAAACACAAATAATGACTGGAAAAACAGAAATTGTATCAATCACAAAATATGCAAATTGATGCCATATGCGGAATAAATTACTAGACAATCTTGGGCAGCCGTATCCATATACCACTCTATACCAAGCTATATTTAAATCATGAATTCACTCTACTTAATTCTTGTCACTTCCATCCATTATTGCATGTAACTATTCTATTTTATGTTCTGTGAGTTCTTAGTGGAAAATCACATGTCAGATAGGAGTACTAAGCATAGTTTGTTGCACATATATGAATGTACCGCAGGGTGGGTGGGGGAAAAGGCATGGTTAACTACTAGTGACGCTCACATTCTAGGAGTGAGATCCAACACGATAACCTAGTTATAAGGGTGCTCTTCGTATCTTTGCACCCTTACAATGCAAACCATATTGTTCTCTTCTTATCTTGAGCATGGGGCTGTCCCGTGAATATAACTTACTGAAACCCCAAAAAAAACGACCCAAGAATTATATTTGTCGGTGCTACAAAACCCACCGGTACACTTCTAGGGTTGTTGTGAATTGAATCCATTGAGAACTTCCAATTCAACCAAAAATTTTGTTTCCTTCACCATCTTCAACTTCTTTCTAGGCTTCACTAAGCATCTCAAGTGTTAGGTTTCAAAACTCTGCATTTATACAGTCCATTAGCTAGTCATGTGTCAAATTACTAGTTATAACACTTTTTTATACTAACACACTAGCTTGTAAAAAAACTCTAAAAGTCTAAAGACCACCTAAGTGCCATCCATTCATAAGATAGACATTTAGATTTGCCATTAACCTTCTTTTTAATTGAGCTAGAACTCCAGGATAAAGATAATATAATTATTACTGTAAGTATCATATCATGAGGCCTAAATACCATGTGACGTTTAGCCATTGAATAAAGAATACTGAATTCATAACAGAATGGTTAATGACAGTTTATGCCGTTATTCATAAAAAAAAACATAAAATAGGGCTTAAAGCTTACAACATTGATAGCAACATGATTGTGGATACAAAGACAGAAGGGTGATCCACGCTCAATGGGACAACCCCACTACCATCCACTGACATGTGGACCAGTAGGGCGCGTCCCCTTATCGTCACTGGAACCCATTCCTTAGCATTGAGTGTGTATGTTTTTTTTTTTCATTTTTGCAGTGAAAGAAAATAGTGGTATTTCTTGGCTGCAGTGGTTAATTTAGTAGACCGGCATGGACTAGAACAAGTAACTGATAGTCTAAAACAGCTGGCTACATGACCCGTCAAAGATGTGCCAGCATATTATAAATCAATTCAACTGAAGCATAAGATGTGAGAAAAATAATCTTCTTACTTTGTCATTTATACTTATACTGGAGTCTATAGAGAAAACTTCTCATATTTGTAGTTCCATTAGATACGGTTTTTGTTGTACTGTTAGTTAGGAGCACTCTTAGGTCCCTCATAAAATGCAGGACGCAAACACAAAAAATAAGGAAAAAAATGCAAGATTAGAGTCCACGAGTTTTTGCGTTCCGACAAAAATTCCTAAGCAGGAATAGGTGATCCTCTCTCCGTTCCAAAATTATTATCACAGGCTAGTTATTATTTAATTAGTCATCGATAATAATTATAAAACGGAAGGAGTAACTTCTAACGAGCAACACAGTTCATAGGTAATTTTATTTTCTTTGCTGCTTTTACATGACAGAAAAATTCTGGAAAACAGAATCATCAAATCTAATTCACTTGTAAAGTAGAATCCTCAAAATTCATTCAAGAACTCTTCGTTCTATAGAAAGCCTAATTATGGGAGTAAATGTATATTCCTCCATCCTCGTACGAGACATTTGCCATTTTCTAGTTACTAGTAGATCATTAGAGATACTAGTTCCTTTATCCCGTTAGCTTAAGAATCAATCTAACTTGCATCTTAATAGGAGGAGACCATAACGAAAGTCCAAAGTAAAGAGATGATCGGAAAAGCAGAGACAGCCAAATATTACACACTCCTGAAGGAAACCAACCCTGCAACAGAAGCACAATTCTATTTAAAATATAACTCCGTTCGGTACAAATGTGGTCATTTTAGGCATTGAAACGGCTAATTACCTGTCATTTAACAGGTGCAACTTGGTCCAATTTCTATTAAATTTTCTTCATATTGTTTTCCTTAGCCTATAATCCCCCGTTTCTAAATTGTACATCACCTTTGACATTCATCTATATTCAAAAATTAGTTTAAATATGTAAAATTATAAGTCATGATTCAGACAGCTTTAATAAAAATAGATTATAACAAAATATATTATATTTATTAATGTTTTAATACAACAAATAAGTAAAGCTAATGTAGAAGTCAATAGCAACAACAATTTAGAAATGAAGAAATGAAGGGAGTATTTATGTTCAGCCTTGACCCATATGTTGTGTGAATCACTGGAGGTGTTGTTTAACCAATTGCTCATCATCTAAAATAAATCCAATATGAATGTACAAAGCTCAGGATCAAAACAACAGAGGCAACCGATCACTGCATCAAACTGGCTTTGAAAGTGTGTTTTGAGTTGCATAAACGGCAGTTGGCCCAAATCAAATTTAACCCCGTCCATGTAGGACTAACAACAGTAATGAGTAGCACAACCCTTGGATTCCTTATTTTTGTTCGTTGAGACTGGATAGCGAAATCCACTGTCCGGCGTCAGACATATAGCCTACAACCATAACTTCCACGTCAGATCATACGAACTAAACAGGCACACCAGATTGAAATTTTTATGAGAATTATTAATTGAGCCTTTTCACTTACACCAGATTAAAATACTTGTGGGTTCCATGCTGAGAGGGGTCTTGCTTAGCTTGCCCCTCAAGTATGTCAGGTCTGCTGGCATTGCCCATTAGGGGTAAAAAGTAGTGACCCTTAGGTTCACCTCCGAACCATTCAACCAAATGAACTAGTTTTTTTTTTTCAAAATCATTATATATTTTAGAATCTTGGAAAAATTATTTCCTTTGGTTGAATTAAATATGTTCAGAGGTGAACCTAACAGTCAGCAATTTAAACCCCTTTCGCGCATAGCTGAGTTTGTAAAGAGGTTCATAGGTGAACCTAACGGTCAGCAATTTTCACCCCTATTGCACATAGCTGAGTTTGTGAGGATAAAATCAAGCAAAGCCAGGATTGCATAAATACGTATGACTGTATTCCAAGCAACAGTTCTAATGCTTAAGTTCTTGCATATCAATAATTTTATTAGCAGGGTGCAGACCAGTTACATGGAAAACTTTCACCAAATAGCAAAAACTGCATTGAACAGTAAATATTTATTCTGCCACCATGCACCAAATGGCATTCATGTGGGTCTGTATGTATGAAACCTATGAGCAATACAATCCAAATCACATGGCGAGAAAATTTTTGGCAGCAATCCAGACAGCTCACTTTTAAGTCCACACCTTACGCTTTCTTGAAGGAAGATAAATCATGCAGTACAGAGTATGAAACAATCATATAAACTGACAGGAAGATAAATCAAGACAGATCACTTTAAATACAAACCTTACTCTTTCTTGGAGGAAGATCCAAAATGAAACAATCATATGAACCGAAACAGAATATGAAACACAGCTGACAGAAAGATGTACAGTACTCAAGTTCCCATCTTTTGAAAAGATCAGCAATCATCAGATGCATTAGTCAATCCTGAGATGACACGAGTTTTTCCGATTATATAGACCATCTAAGATGAAATTTTAACAAATCTACAAAAGCTGAGATAACCTACAATCCCCTAATTTGATAACCTACAATAGCAATTTGAGCTCAATTATTTATTGGGCGAATTGACAGAAAAGATTGGAACCTACAATAGCAATTTGAGCTCAATTATTTATTGGGCGAATTGACAGAAAAGATTGGATACAAGAAAATGCAGAGTAACAACACATGAACATAAGCATCATAACTGAATTTATTGTAGAAAAATGTTACTTCTTATGACTTGGTATGCTGTGCAAATCATTATGGAAATGGGGCATATGCAAACGAGCGTGCACATACAGAAACCAAAGATTAAAAAAGGTTGTGTGTTCTTACTTCATATGCTGTGCAAATCTCATGATTGAAATTGTGGCAGATCCTCTCATGAAGTTCCCTTTTTTTTACAAGAATGTATAATTTGTGAGCTGATAACCCAGCCATGCTTCTGTACAGCATATTTTATACCAAAACTACCATTTGGCAATCTTGGATGTGGCATGACAATTGTTTTTCATATTCAATAGTTCTGGCAAAGGGAGGCAGCAAGCTTGAGACAACAACTGCACAACTTGCAAGAAAATCAACGGTATGGCCGGATAACCCTGCAAATTTCACATATGTATCAATCAGAAATTTTGTAATGTAAAACAGAATAAATTGACTGAATTATGATATAAAAGTTCCTACTGGTTCTATTAAGAATATATAGAAGCTTACAAATTACAACACATATTAGAATAGAATCAAAAGGAAAAGAAATATTCTGCACACCAAGATACTCAATTTCAACTCCGATTTGATCAAGAACAACAAAAAAGCATAGCCCCAAGTAAGTTCGGGTAGACAAGAGATGAAATCCCAGATAAATCCATTTCCAGTTTAATATCCAAATAAAATGAACTACACCATGTTACAGATCTTCCAGTACTCTCAGTGATGCAAGTTAAGAAATGTGGCGTTGTAGGAAGTACACCAACTGATTTGTATACAAGATGCATAAGCATACAATACCAATACCCAAATTTAAAAAGATGACGACATACTTGCATATGCCAATCCCACTGGAATACTTATGACTTAAAAGGACACTAGTAAAACTAGGTACCAATTTAATTTCCTTTGAGCATTTAGAAATTGAAAAGTGCATGTACTCATTTTACTCCCTCTGATCTCAAATATGCAGGATAGCTGCGTATCATTTCATTAAGAAAGAATATTTTTACAATGAGGCGCAAGGCCCCTCACTAAACAACCTGACTCATAAACTTGGAATACCACAAACGTTCCACGTTCCACAAATGTTTAAAGAATGACAACAAGAATCTCCATTAAAAGTTAGCTGTTTGGAAGTAACAACCTTGTAGCAAACCATTTGGGTCCTAAGTCAAAAAAGAAAATACGTTGACAGCTATAATTTCTAAAACATCATGTTCATTCTTTACGTAAGGCTGATGTTACTAGAATCACAGTAAAGAATCTTTAATATATAACTTTTTCTTTTTGAAATCATATATTTATATGGATAGTATTCGTCAAAGTGCTATGGTGGATGCCATGTAGATATCCAAATGGGCATTTATGTATTGTAACCATATCTTCCAAAGATGAGTACATGCAATAGGAAATTGTGATATTAGAACCACAGTTCACCTTTTGCCTGGTAGTTTATTGGGATCCTAATTCGTCCTCACTTTAGTTCCAAGCAATACAACATTAACAATGTATACGTAGAGGCTGAAACTCTAAAAACTAAAGATAAAACGTTGAGTTAAAAAAACGTTTGATTAATTGCAGGCAGTTGATGGGGCAAAATCTTTCAGGATTGGATGTCAAGGAACTTCAAAATCTTGAAAATCAGCTAGAAATGAGCCTACGTTGCATCCGCACAAAAAAGGTAAGTATGATAACTCCCTCATGCTCACGAGGATCAAATCTGTTCGCCTATCCAAAAATAAACTGAGGAGCAAGTTTCTTGCTTGCAGGATCAACTCTTGATTGATGAAATTCATGAACTGAATCAAAAGGTTCTGTATTATATTCTGTTGTAACTCTGAAAAACAAGGTCTGTGAACTTCAGCAAGCTGACTCAATACTGGCTCCTTTGCAGGGAAGTCTCATTCAACAAGACAACATGGAGCTATACAAAAAGGTCAACCTGATTCGTCAGGAAAATGTTGATCTATACAAGAAGGTATAGGACAAATTATAACTGATAATTTATCATGGATATACAGCCCCATCACATAATAGACTGATTTATTTCATTGCTTAGCTCTACGAGAAAGAGGCAACAAGTGAAGTCAACCGAGATTCACCAACTCCATACAACTTTGCAGTTGTCGAGAATGGCAGTGTTCCTGTTCATATCGAACTTAACACTCCACCACAGGAGAATGATGCTGAGCAAACAGCACCACCTAAACTAGGGTAATCCTGCTTTTTCTGCATATTGATTATATTCTTAGCTATACACTGATATTGTATTCACATTTAATATATGGCAATCTGAAATTTTGCAGATTACAACTGAATCCATGAAGGCTTAAAGTACGTCAGCTTATATTCGCATTATTCTCAAAAGCAGCAACTCAAAGTAGACAGAAAGATCATCAATCGAATGAGCCCGACTACATATAACTGGATGCAGTAAGCATGTATGATTGATAATAGTAGTGTGAGTCTGTTTCAAATAAAGTGTGTCTTGTTCAAGTAATGGTTTGTCTTCTAACTTCATCATGTATTGCGCACGTTTGTTCACCAGCATGAGTACATGGCACTCATGCAGAATTATATTGACACAAAAAAGAGAGTGGTGTGCATCAGATTCAGCTATTTTAAAAAAAAATGTACTTATATCTGAAGACCAATTTCTCCATGAAGAATTCCAGAAGACAGGAAAGGTATACATATATGGGTCCTAGGTTGCTCACGAAGCATTTTGTAGTGTTTCAAACAATACCAACAGTAAGTATTCAAACAAAGGAAAACAACAAGATGAAACATATCGTGCTATGAAAAGACACAGGACTTTGTTTCTCACAGAAAACTACAGGTCGTTCCCACCTTAAAATCACTGAAATCCAGGGCCTCATTGATATATAGCATAAATACTTTTGTCCTGACTCCCTGAACAGCTAAATCACCTATTATGCCTCTTTAACATTAGAATTTTTTTAGTCAAACTTTAGCTACTAGTATCTTTATTATAATTTAGATTGGACGCGAAATGAACAAACATGGATACTTCTCAACATGTTTACTCATAATATTACAATATTATCATAAATATGGCAAAAACAAGTGGTCCAATTGTTCTTTGAAGACTTTTTACATCTCCAAAACATCATTTATTTGTGACCTGGGGAATAATGAATTGGAAGGAAGAGAACACTACAAATCAATTAAGCAGACTTCCATACGCTACGAACATATCAACCCGTTGTAAGATAACCGACTAAATGATAATCAAGTAATTTGGTACCTATTGAATCCATTCAATGTAAAACCAAACAAGGTGAATTTAAGAATCCAGATAATTTTTTGGATCTTTGCATATTTTGTAGACCCTGAATGCATAGTATTTTTAGGTGAACTAAGGGCAGGCCAACCAACTTCTAAAACATTCAGGTATCTGAAAAAGTTATGCTTGACTTACAATTACATCCTTAAAAATAAGATGGATTTGTCAGCAAATCTACATATACACAAATCAAAACCATTTTCTCAAGTATGTAACAGTTAAGCAGAGAGATTTACGATTTTCTTGCAAGTCATGCAGTTGCTGCCTTGAGCTTGCTGTCTCCACTTGCAGCAACTGTCTGAAAAGGAAAGAAAAACAAATGTCAGATCCAGCCTGCTAATTGAACTACAGTGACTGCTAATGTCATTAGCAAAACCAAATTGCATTAACAATCCAGCAGAGTGGTTTGATGAAGTAGCAGAATAAATTTATTGTTCAGCATCCAAGGGCCTGTTTGGCAAGTTGGCATTTGGAATAAAATCCTTAAAAATTATAACAAATTTCAACTAATCCCAATCCCAAAAACTCCTGAAGCAATCTTACTCCAAGGAAAGGTCATAAATTTTATAGCCAAAAGAAAATGCAGTTTTTAAATCTACTATAATCAACAGATTTACATGTGGCTGATTAACAGGGTGCAAAACTACAGTTAGGTAAAAACACAAGTAACACCAAACTCAAAAGTATTTCATGCAGAAAAGGAATTATTTTCCAGATTATAGGACTAGATTATAGAAAGAGCAGAAAACATATTTGAATCATATAATCCCAAAAAAAATATTACAGAAAGATGTGCCTGGTGCTGCAGCCGTGGCAGCACTACTAGTTTTGATGAATAGGCAAATCATTCACAAAATTGTTCATTAATGACTAAACGTGCCTAATGCTGCTGCCATATTCTTGAGAAAGTGCATACTATTTGCTTTCATAATATTGTTCCATATTATTTTTAGTAAGATAAAGTCACAATGGAGGATAAAACATGGTTACTCTCCATTTTGTATGGACAATCCACAAACTACATTCCGCTCATATAAACATCACAACATTTACATGAGGTTTCAACAGACAGGATGACAAAAGCAAGCTCCATAAAGAATATTCTTTTAAGACAGTCCACTAATCCAGTAAAAAGAATCCATTTTTAATTACTGACTTGAAGAATTCTACTCAAAAATCAAATATAGCAGGACAGAATATAGTTTGTATTAAATGAGTAACAGACAGCTAATTGGTTGGTTCGTTGCATTGCCGGATATAAATTTTAAAGATTCAGCTCATATAGGCCTACTCTTCAAACCTATATGACAAATAGTGTGTTTTTTTCTCAAATACGCAGGATATATGACAAATAGTAGCCAGTACAGCACAATATCATTGCTTCAGTATATGACAAGCTTAACTCTAAACTATTCATCAGAGCCCGAGGCATACTTCAGTAATGTTGTTCTTCAATGATATTATGGACACAGCACAAAGCCCACTCGCAATTTCAGCTTACCAGTCATGGGCTGGGCCTTGGAAATCATCAGTGGTATATCGCAGGTAGCAGTGCAGGCACAGAACCTTGCAACAGCTAGACATGACACATCAAGCCATATAGATGAGTCAGAACAACATTCATGGTGATCCTTATCATCAGTGGTATTCAGACATCAGGACTAACCCTTGATTAGACAAGATTGCCTGCAGATTTGGCTAGTTAAGATGTGATTGGATTTGCTAGTAAGTCATGTGCCACATTGGAGATAAGATAACAATAAAGAATATAAGCCTCCTCTAACCCTCATGTCTCACGCCTCCCTCGGCATAGCAGATCTTCCTCTCCAAAGCTCATCTCACTAATCACTGTCTTTCAATAGAGAGTTCTACCTCGAAGTCTTTGCCACCTGACCTTCCTCTGACAGATGTCTCTTCCACATAAACAATTCCATGTTGTTCCCTGTACCCATACAGGGCAATAACAGACTAAGCAGTGCATCCCAATCACAATCACAGCAAGCGATAAGCTGGAAAAGGTAGCTTCTCCTCATTCTGTGAAGCGATTCTCTGTACTGATTCCAAGATTTTATCCTACAGAATCGAAGGGAATCACTTTCAGACATAGAACCACTTCACGTCAAAGAATCACTTCTTACAGAGAATCACTTCCAGAGAATCCCTGCCAAAGGGACCCTAACTGAAGCAAGAAATTCTCCGGGGTTCCAGCAAAGCAGCGATAATGTGTTCTTTTTAACATTCTCATTGTTTAATTCTACCAACCCAGAAACTATCCAAGGTGCCACCACGTGAAAATACAAATGAAACCCCCTCATCATTCTTTTGTTCAGACAATCATCAGTGTTACTTTGTGCTTCTTGCTGGATGGTGCTATGAATCTTTCTATTTTGTAGGGTTACATGTTCTCTATCAAAGATTGGTACCTCCTATATAAGAATAATGTGTTACAAGTTTTTCTTCTTCCATTTAACCTTAGCTATAAGCTCTGTCATTCTGTGTATGCAGTTCACATAGGTTCTGAATGTCATTCAAGCTACAACCTTGTTTCCAGATTATTGGCACACTATTTGAGAATTTATGAGCTTTGCACCTTTGACAAAGCCTAGTCAAGCTTCAGCAATGCCAGGCCTTGAGCTCAATATAAGGATCAGATCCCTACCTAGGCTCCCTCACATTCGGCCCATTGACAGCCCTAAACCCTAATTGCCGAGATTTTTCGTATCAGGTCGGATAGTCATAAAGTATCTAACTGTGCATATTAATTTCATAGGTTATTTACGGTAAATTAGAAATTATCAGAAGGCTTAAGGTAACGAAATTGCATTTTGCAATTTGCAGTTAGGACTTTACATGAGTTTTGCAGCCAATAGCAGTATTTGCACACACAGAACAATGCATATTAAAATTAACTTGTTGTGTAGGTTTAATGCACAAATATTACAGGTAACACGTTGGCACAAACAGAATCCTAAAAGAATATGCAAATGGAATCATCAGAAAAATCTACTAATGCTTAAGCCAATCGAAGCTATGAGTGGAAATTCTAACACAGTCCTGTAGCTGGAAAAACGCAGCTGAGAAGTTAAAATTCAGTTACAAGTTAGAATAATGTAACATGTATTAACATACAGCAATATGCTTTATATGTTAAGCGAATCAATAGGTCACTTCTAGATTAACCACTGATGGAATATTCTTGTCCATGAATCCCCATGAATATATTACAAACTAATCAAGAAAACAAATTAGATACAAATGAATATTGCATCGATATTTTTGTTGCTACATAACCACCAACATAATGATATAATAACATTCTGATGATATGATTAACATTGAGTAAGCAACTTTAGAGATATATATCTTGGATAATTCCAAATTCAATTGTTTCTTTATTAAACCACATAGATATTGGTGCAAGAAGGAAGTATTGAATTTCAGTGTTATGTAAGACTCGCGCAATGCCATTGTTTTGTATAAGTACTAATGAACATGAGCACATAACCAAGCAAAACCCAAGAAAATTACCGAAGATTTCATAACTACATTTCATTCTCATCCATAAGCAACCATATCCAAAAGGATATGCTAAAAAAAATTCAAATACAGAATAAAAAGAAACAATAATCCTTGGCTGCTTCTGTTTTAATCCTCAATCACTAGAAAATTGAGGTAGCAAACCAAAAAATAATAGCAGCATAAGCTATCATATCCCGGTTAATAATATACTCTGGAGTAAAGAGTGATTACATGAGCATACACAAATCTAAAGGTCCTGTAACAAAAGGCTAGGTAATCATAAAATCATGCAAGTCCAGATTGATGTCTTGCATATTGCACCTCAAAACTTTCAGAGCTCATGCACACAACTAGTAAAATATACCACCACTTTTCAAACCAGCAGAAATCCTTACAAAACTTGAGCTCAGCAGCCCAAACTCCAGCTCGATTTGAGTCTCCAAAACACCATTCAATCATGCCTAGATCAAGCAGTACGGCCGTAATTTTATGCTGCCGGTTGAACTTCTAACGCAGCAGTTAAAATAGAAGTCCATGGAATTGTACGGTAACACAATTCAATCACTAGCAACAACTACACATAAATGGGCGAGCATATTTTGAAAACAAAGTAGATCGGAATAGATATGCCACCTGAGATGGCGCCCAGATTGGCCTTGAAGCCCTAGATTACAGGGATAAGGTCACTGGAAGGAGCTTGAAACCCAAAATCAAAGCATCACGCTGGGAGTGTGTGTCAATGCACGGGGCGAACGGAAAAGCAAAAGGTCCACGAGGTGAATTTCCGATCTGAGATGACGGATCGGCCATGCATGCCACGAGTCGTGGACGCAGCAAGGGAGGCGGCTCCCGCTGCCACGGGACACTCGAGCACGCCGGATCGGTGAAATCCTCGCGAAGGACAAGGCATGGGCGAGAATGAACTGGCGCGAGCGGTGGCCCGAGGGAATCTACCCCCGATTTGGATTCGGCGAGGGAGGAATGGACGGCGCGGCGGTGTTTTGTTTAGAGAGAAGGTAGGGAGCTCGGGAGGGGGCGGTGAGACCGTGAGAGAGAAAAGGGGGGGACTAAAAAATGGTGCGGAGGAGCGGTGCGCCGGCCGGCCACGTCGCCCCGGCGCCATTTTCAAAGGCGGAACGGCTGCCGTGCTGCGGGTACCCCGACAGGTGTACCTCGGCCTCCGCCGATCGGAGGCAACAGAGGAGGCGCGACCGCGGGAGCCTGCTCTGTCGGCGGCTTGCTTTTGCTCGCGGAGGGTGTCTCTCGCCGGAACCGGCCATGTGGGGCGGCGTGTGCGCTCTGCTCTTCCTGTCCGACGGTTCCGTGCGGTGGCCGGTGGTGGACCAGAAACCGTCGGATGGGTAAGGTGAAGGGGCGCGATTTGATCAGGATAGATTCCCTCCAACGTGTTTACCAGCATCTTTTTCTTTTCATTTGAGCACGTGCAACTCAACAATTTTAGTCCCCTTTGCATTGTGGTAAACTGCTAAAAATTTCTGACTCCTATATTTTTTACTCCCTTAAGTTTTAGAAGTATTAACACCATTTATCAACTTCGACAATTCGTCTTAATAAAAAAACTTATTTAAAGTCTTTTTGGCAGAGCTCTTAGCTCCTGATTGTCAGGCAAAATCAGAAGAGCTCTGCAAAACACTGTTTTTCAAAAAAAATGATTCTTATGTCTAATTCTGTAAAGTCATTCTCTGAAATAAACTAAAGAATTAGAAAATCACTTTCAGCCACAGAATCAGTTCACAATAGAATCAGAAATGAATCAAACAATTAGAAGCTGAGAGCTCTAAAGGGACCCTTAATGTTTAAAATTATCAAAGAATTAGGAGCTGGGAGCTCTAAAGGGACCCTTAATCTTTAAAATTATTACTGATGTTCAAATATTACTAATGATAAAGCAATTTTTTATTAAAAAATATCATATTTATTATATTTTTTTAATGAGACCAGAGGAAGTATGAAATTAAATTTATTCCTCTAAAATTCAAGCACAGACCCAGTAAGGCTCCGTTTGAAACGCATGAATTTCACAAGAATTTTGAGGAATTACACAAAAATCAGTTCAATTTCACAGTAAAAAACATAGAAAGAGGATTTTTTTTTTCTCTGTTCCAAACGAGGCCTAAAAGTTCTACGTTCCAAAGGAGATGTAAGCTTTTAAAAAAAAACATCAGCAGGTTTGCAGTTTTCTTTCCAATAACTAGATATTGGATAGTATCATTAGATTTGCTCAGGGTGTATTAGACATAAATCAAGAAGCCAACCCTTCTCTTTTTAGAAAAGGTGGAAGGGGGCGTCAATTGGTGCATCCTCTGGAGCATGGATGCTTTAAGAATCCAACAGCATTATTTGGTTTCCGTACCGTGAATGTCTGGTATATCTTTTTTTTACATCCTAAGAATGGTACTAAGTTTTCTATCAGTTGTGCTGAATTTAGGATTTATTATATGTATCACAAGCATGGATAGGAATCTAGCTTTCAAATTTCAGTAAAAAAAAAAGAAGAGAGGGGAGAATGATTCTTGTAAGGGTAGACTGCCCTATGAAGGACAATTTAGAAATGTCGAAATGATTTTATAAATTCCAAATGATCATCTTTTATGTAGGTCATTTTTAGGGAATATGTTAGATGAGTTTTTGGCTACATTGCAGCATGATGACAAAGCAAAAAGAAAATTAGTCGGACTAGTAAGCGTAACATTGGAAATGACCATGTTCGAATTGCTCGCTATTCATGGAAAGATGAATGGTAAAAATTATATTAAAAATCAATAGCAATAACAACAAGGAGTCGTAGCAAGGAAAACCCTCCCAATATAGTTCTAAGTTTTAACCCATGTCACCATTTTGTGCAACTACTTAGGCCTCCTTTGAAACACGGAAATTTTTCTCATTTTCTTTGTTTTTTCTGTAAAATTAAATTGATTTTTGTGAAATTTTTATGAGATTTCTGTAAAATTGTTGTGTTCCAAAGGAAGCTTAGATGTGAATCATACTCGTTAAAGAGTCACATCTACGGTTGAGATCCCGTTTCAAATGTAGGAATCACCTGAAGTTCATAGAAAATATGAAAAAAAAAATTGTTTTCCAAAGGGGACTGAGAGATGTTTTTACAATCCAATTCGTTGAAGGGGTATAATCCACTGTATAACCGAAGCAGCTTCGTTTGTGCTATCGCTGGTGTAAGTGGACCAAAAGGTCGTAAACAGAGCTTTGGATATTGAAGCGGTACTCCTGTAAACAACTAAACATGCTCACTGGGCTAGGCCATTATAAGCGTTGGGCTATCCCGTTCAGCTGATTTTTATTTTAGCGGTGAAAAGTCGGCCAAACAAGTTCACATGTTGGCTACATAGAGCGATTATTACAGTTGACTGCAAAGCACACAACACGTAGCTTAAACGGTAGTAACACGTTGACATGGATGGTGCGGGATGTCTGCATCCATCTGGCCTGTCGCCGGTCACCGGTGACCCACGGCGCACCTAGCGGGACATCCCCTGATACATCTGCGGGGGGACGGTCGCGGCGCCTTTCCCCCATTCTCTCCATGTTGGCCTCCCATCCTGCATGCATGAACACAGACAAGAACGCTCGTCAGCACACTGGCGCTGCCGCTCCACGGTCAAACGCACCTCACCCACAGTGACGCTGCAAGAAGACGAAGCTTGGAGTTGTTGGTGGCTCAACAGGGCATGGGGTTTTCGCCGACGCCAACGTGTCCAAGATTCATGTGCATGCGCCAAATCAGTTGGTCAACCAAGCGCAACCGCATGAACCGTCGTCGGCCACATGACCCATGATCACCGGCGAGCGCCCAGATCACCGGCGAACGGCACCCAGATCACCGGCGAGCGCGCGACGGGCGGCAGAATACGCGAGCGGTGAAGACTGTGAACCAGATCGACATGATGCAATCATGCAGAAGGAGCTTACGCACGTACCAAGTGACATATCGAAGCCGCGGGCCTTGAGCTCGCGGTACTCCTGGCAGAGTGCGCACATCCCGCAGAAGTAGTGGACGCAGCAGTCGCCGCAGGGCTTCTCGGCGAGCCCGTACTGCGTCCGCAGCTTGGAGCGGTAGCAGCAGGAGTAGAGGCAGCCCATCCCCGTCGTCAACGTGAGAAGCATGTACAGCATCGCGCTCGTGCAGCAGGCTTAATTTCGTGATCCGTCCGTTCGCCGTCGGTTCATCCATCCGGCCACACATCAGTGCGTTTAGCGGTGATCATACTGACGACGCGACGGAGTGACTGTGTTTGACTGATTAGTCGGATATGGAGATCGACTTACAGATGGCTCCCTTGTCGACAATCCTGGCGATCCTCCCGAAGGTGACGCACGGGCAGAAGAACGTCAGGCAGCCTGAGTGCACGAACGAACCGGCATGGTGGTGACTGATGAGGCGGCAACCAAGACGATCGAAGCACAGGCTAGCCTCGACTAATACCGCTACTCTATTTGAACGTGGAAGGTAGAGGTTTTGCTTACAGCCTCCGGCGTCGGCGCAGCGGTCGCAGAGGCCAGTGGACCACTCGCCGACCGGCGGGTTCCCCTCCACGCCGAAGGTGGTGGCCATGGTGATCGACGAAGAAGATCGGGCGGCGCTGTGGAGTCGTTCTTGTCTAGGCCCTCTAGGGGCGACGACAAACACGCGCGTACGCGTTCTCGCTCGCTCTCGCTGCAGTAGGGTGGAGGAGGCAACTGCTGTGCGCTGTGCGTGAACTGACGTGCGAGGGAGCGTGGTCCTATTTATCCTATTGAAGAGACGAGTATTTCACCCCCTCTGGTCTGCTGGCTTCGTGGAAAACAAAGAAGAGGTAAATAAATACTCCTAAAAAGCATGTCGCTGTACGTGCTGTTGTCGATCCTGACGACCGGCGATTTTGTAAGCTAGTACCATAACGTTTAAGGTTCGTTAACAAACGCTACGATGCATACGGTGCACGCATCGAAGCGCCACGGAGTTGACGTTAGTGAGACTCGTAGCTAGGGGTGAAACCAACAAAAAAAAAATAGTAAGTGCTGAATTGGATTAGAATCGAGCGAGTTCAATTTTTATTTATTTTTAATTAAAATTTAATAAAACCGATTAAATCTATGAAAAGATCCGCAATTCGAATCTTTTGTCACCTCTACTCGTAGCACTGTCATCTTTTCGCTTGATTTGCTCGTCGCAGTTGGCACGCAGCTGAAGAGACGCTGTCCGCAGCCGCGATCCACACGCGTCCGCCTCGGACCGATGTAGCATCGCCGTCGTAGTACGCGGACCGAGCCGGCCGATCCGTTCGGCGATACTGTATTGGCTAGGCGCGTATTCCGCGCTCGTACTTCGTAGTTCGTACGTACGCGCACACGTGAGGTCCACGCCGACGACCTCAATTCCCTCTTCTGTTCACCGGCAGCTGGAGGACAAGTGAGAGCGGGACATTACTGAATTTCGCCTCGAGGCGGCGGACGCGCACGAGGCAGACATCGCGGCAGAGAAAATAAACACGGGCTCTGAACTAACGTGACGCTCTGAGACATTGCAGGTGACGGCCGCATACGAATTCAAATTCCACCGGCAGAAAAAAAGTACTAATCGCAAGGAGACAAATCGGGAAATACAAACGAGGATACATGAACGGCAACCTGTTTGTGCAGATCGTGTCTGCGGGGATTTTGAACTCTTCTGTATCTCGACATTGAACAGGATAGATTCCCCTGTATTTCCAAAATTCACTTTCAGTACCACACATTTAAATGGCCATATTAGATTGAGAAACTGGTCAGCTGCTACGAGCGGTCAAGGTTAAGGAGTTATATTCTGCACGTAGACATGGAGTCCCGATCGATTATTTTGATCTACAACGAACGAACCCATTTCTAACCTCACAAGCAAGATCAAGAACAGGAAGAATTACAGTATCTGTCATACATTGTTCAGGAACGGATTTGATGATTCATTGCTGCTGCTGATGCTAGTCCTGGCGGCTCCCCTGACCTCTTTGTACACCCTCTCCAGCATCGCGAGGAAGTCCCTGACAATGACGAAGATCCTGAGCGGGCTGGCCTCGTCCTTGCTCACGTCGCCGTGGTAGTACTCGGTGATGTCCCTCACGTGGGCCAGCACCTGCCGCTCGCCGTCCTCCAGCTCCCCTATCACCAGCACCGCCTGCACCACGAACGGGGCCATGAAATCCACGAAGCAGCGGCTCCGCTCGTCGCCGGACAGGTCCTTCCCGACCAGGTCCTTGATCCGGGACAGGCCCAGCGACAGGCTCGACACCGAGGTGGTGAGCACGTCCAGGTCGATGGTCGCCGTCTTCTTCACGTTGGTGAGCTCCGCGGAGAGCCCGGCCACGATGTCCGGCCCGTCCGCCGTGCGCACCGGCGGCTTCTGCGACCGGATCATTTCCTGGACCACGAAGTGCAGGAGCGTGGTCTTCCCGTCCGTGCCCTTCACGTCGGCGAGCTTCAGGAGGGTGTCGAGCTTGAACGCCATGGCGCCGCCGCGCGCCGTCCCGACGTTCATCCGGTTCCCGGTCTTCAGCACGGCCTCCAGCAGCTTCAGGAACAGCCTGCACGACATCAGCTCCCTGCACGCGTCCTTTCAGACACGAAAACCACGTTATTAGTAGAACAGTTTAAGCACACACGACCAGTGCAGGAGGGAGCTCAGAGGATTGCCTGTCCTGTCTCTATTACCTCGAGCAGCGCGAATGATTTCTGGATGTAACCGACCTCGTCAGCAAAGGTCTCCCGGTACAGCATGGCCTCGACGCGCGCGAACGCGCACGGGATCGTGAGCATAAGCTTGAGGAGCCGTTCTGCTGGGACCAGGCTGCCGACATCGCCGTCGTAGCTCGAGAGCTTGTCGACCTCTTCCTTGGTCGGCGCCATCTTGATCAGTGCCTCCAGCTGCTGCGTGTTCAAGCCGTTGCCTGAAACCAGTCAGACGGAACCATGTCAACGAGGAAAAAGATCAGTATTTATACTTGCAACGCTAAAATTCACGAGCTGTTTGGTTTACGTACCCTGCAGCAGGGCGGCGTAGATTTGCTCAGCGGTGGCGTTCACGGCCTTCATTAGGATGGTGATGTTCTGCAGCCTCTTGGGGTCGAGGACGTGGTGTCCGAGCGAGGGGCTCCTGCTCTGGGCCTCCTCGTGCTTCGCCAAGCACCTCGCGGAGTGGTACCCGAACAGGGACTCGATCGTCTTCTCGTCCAATCTGCGATGAAAATTATTCAAACAGCGTCACGCTTGGAATTCGTTCATGGTCAGAGGCGCGTGCGCGGCAAAGCGGCACATGGAAGCGATTCAAACTTACTCAAAGGAGCTGGATCGGATCCTGTCCCACACCATACGCCGGTTGGGCGCGGCGCGCACCTTGTCCCAGTGCAGCGGCTTCAGCTTTGGCAGAGGCGCGCCGTTCTGTCCGAGTGGTGCGCTCTGTCTGAACAGAGCTGGCGGCGCGGGCGGCGGCGGGAGGCCCGGGCCACTGCTCGCCTGGACATTCTTTGGTAACTGTGCTAGCAGTGGGGGTGCTGGAGGCGGCGGCGGTGGGGGGCCGGCCGGACCACTGCTTGTCTGAACATGCTGCTCCAGTTTCACCACTGCGGACGGCGGCGGCGGCGGTGGCGGCGGCGGAGGTGGAGCCGTAATGTTACTTGTAGCGTCCGAATCCGCAATGTCCACCTCCGCCTCGTCTTCCCTCACACTGTCGATCCTGAAGCTCTGAAACCTTAGGGACTTGACGGATCGGCAGCTGCATTGGCGCTCGTGATCGTTGAGCAGCTGCGATGTCATCGAGGAGCTCAGAGAGCGTACACGGCGGATTCGGTCTTCATTGCCGGGCGTGCGCGGACGCATCGACGACGAGCATGGACTCGTGGCCGTGCTCTTCTCGGACGGCGTGGCGGGTGCAGAGGTCCGCCGCTTCCATCGTGTGGAAGGCGACGGCGAGTCGAGGTAGCCCTTGGCGTCTCGCAGCTCGGAGTAGGATAAGTGCGAGGACGGGAAGCAGCATGAGGAGTAGACCGACTCCACGCCGTCGTCGTAGCAAGCATCGCCGCTTTCCTCTTCGCACTTGGGTTCGGCGCCGTCTTCCTCGCCGCACTTTGGTTTGTCGCCATCATCATAGTTGCACTTGGGCTCCTCTTCCTTCTCCCCGGCCGCCTCCGGCAGCACTTTGTCCCCGCCGTCCTGGCCAGCCTCGAGGGACGGCTTAACAGTGTCCGGGTAGAATACGCCCGGCCCCGGTTCGGACCTCACCTTGTTTGTGCCGTTCAGCTCGGCGCCGCCGGGACTCCCTCGAAACTTCCTGCGTATCAAGAACACCACCAGGACGGCGACGAGCACAGCCACCGCGCCGATCACCGCCCCAGCAGCGGCGACGACGAACATCTGCGTGCCTTTCTTCTTGCTCCCTTGCTCGCCGCCCCCGCCGCTCGGGCTGTACGCCGTGGCATTTCCTTGCTCTTGCGCGACTACTCCGGGGTCCGGGAGCCGCGCATCCTTGTGGAGCAGAGGCAAGTGAGGGTGCGCCGGAGCTGGCGCTGGAGAGATTTCGTGCGCTTGATGCTGCTGCGTCTGCCCTTGAGCTGGAGCTCTAGAGACTTCGTGTTCGTGCCCTTGATGCTGCTTCGTCTGCCTCGGACGGATACCGTCGAGACCGAGCATTCTTCTGAACTTTGCACCCCCATTGACAGCTTCAGTCGTCTTCTCGCCGTGCCCGGCGATCGAGAAGAGAAGGCCGCCAAAGCAGGCGATCAAGAATATGCAGAGCAGGGGGCGTTTGGACATGATTGGAAGCATCAAACCATTTGAAGATGAAATGAGAAAGCGGCGAATGCTGCGGATGTACAAGGCTTGGCGCCGGGAGGCAGCGGGCGGGACGGGTTTCAATGGCTGGCAGGTGCGCTCGGCAGTGCAACTGAGCAAGTGTCGTCATTCTGTTGCACGAATACCTGCATATATGCTTTTTCATTGCTCTATATGCGCATCCGTCTTGGTCTCTCACTAGGAGTAATCAAGAACCTGTTATTACTGTATTTACGAACCTTGCTACTACAGAACTAGTAGCAGTAATTTTTCATCACAGTTCAAAACTGAAATCTGCACAGATTTTAAAGACGATTTTTTGCAATACTAACTTACTGAAATCTACTTTCAGCAAAGCAGGAGCTCAGTGGTAAGCTAGATTAGACAGACCACATGTCAGCTTATCCAGGAGTACTGCCACCATGATCCGTTACCGATTCAATTTCAAACTATAGTTAAAAAAACCAATTTGGCACAAAAACTCACGCCGTTTTTTTACTGCCATTTCTGTTGCTCTTGTTCGTCCGTCGCTTTGCGCGTTTGTTGTGTGATCTGCAGACTTGTTTTTCACCCCAAGACTGCATGGTCCCTGCAGCAGCACAGCGTTGCCCCCTCATGGCATGTCTTTTGTTTTTTTACCGATGATCTCCCACTTGAGACGATTCAATGTTCTTGGCCTCACACATTTGAATCGGTCTTATTGCGTGTCAGGAGCCGTATTTGTATAAGCTGCACCGTACTGCTGTTTGTGTCTTGTTGGATTGGCAGCACGTGTGGGTCCTGAGGGTTGTTGGAATCGAGTGCCCCCAAAGGGACTCAATATTGGGGCTTTTCAAGTTCTTGCTTCAAGGACAGAGACACACAAATTCAATAAAAATATAAGGGCAAATATAAACATTCTAGTGTGAACAAAAACTACAGGGATAAACTGAGCTGCAACATCTATCCCATTTAAAGTTTACTAGAACATCTGCGCGGCAATTGCCGTACTTTTTGTGTATGTTTTTATTGTCCGTCTCTAGTTGAAGCATTATATTTTAAATTTATTATTTAGCAAATAGAAGTATAGTTGCTTTGACATAGATGACAGAGTTACATAAACATATACTTCGGTCTCAAAAAGAAGTTGTCGACATTGTCTTTCAAAGCATAAGTGTGACCCTTGTTATCTATAAAATATTTAATAAAAAGTAGGTACGCTTTTAAAAAAGTATTTTTAAAACAAATTATTTCTAATTTTGTAACTTAATAAATTTAAAATTATTTCTAATTTATATTGGCAATGTTTGATTAAAACATTGCGTTTAAAACTACTTTTTTTTTTAGACCGGAGTTCGGGGGAAAGATTGAATCTTAGTTCTTATACTAATCAACGAGCATTTTTAGAAGATAAAACAATTTAAGTTATCTAAATATGCATTTTTATAACATATAAAGATCTGTAGCATATACTTGTAACATATAGAAGTAGTATAAATTTATAAGAACTTCTCTTATATCTTTTGAAATAAATATACACGAAAAACGCAGCAATTGCAACGCAGATTTTTTAGTCGTGACCTAAATGTGATCAGATTATAGTGTTGAATATGCTTCAACTGTGAGAAGCTTGCATAAAGATTAAAGAATTTAAGTAGACCGTTGTGGTGTATAACGAATGACGTTCTGAAATGTTTCTAGTACTATTCCTGTTCAGTGAAAGACACCATCACAATTCATGTTTTTTAAATACGTAAAATTATAAATCATATTTTAAATAAATAAAAATATAAGAAAATATATATTATTTATTTTATTTTATTGAATAAGATAAAATTAACTGTGATAGTATAGCGTGTGGACTTGAAAAGCTAAGGCGATCGACTGTTCGTCTCTACTCCCGCCTAGCAGAAGCACACTCCTACGTTGATCAGAGAAATTTTTTTTTTCTCTTTCCTAATATTCACCGTTAGATTTTAATTCGACGGTTAATATTTTTTAAGATGACGTGACGTAACGAGAGTTGAGAGAACGCACGTCGTTTAATATATAAATATTTGTTACATTCATTGACTATGAATTTGAACAATAATTTGTATATGTTTAATAATTTTAATAAAATAGAAATTACTATACTATGACACTGTTTTAACAATGAATCTATAAATAAAGTTAATTAAATTTATAGAAATCCTTTGTCAGAAATGCGCTCAACAAATCTTAGAAATGAGCTTTAAGACGGAGGGAGTAATAACTACCATGCTTATCTTAGACCAGTTGTTACATGGTTTAAGCCTCCGTTTAAACATATGAATTTCATAAAAACCACGCAGAAATCTCACACGGAAAAAGTACTATACAAATTAAAAAACTTTCGCGTTACCAACTAGGGTTAATTGCTTCGATAGGACCGAAGATGCAAGCAGGTCTCGATTCCGCCCTTTGCCTCCGCCACGCGGATCTGCGGCAATCAAGGGTGCCAGATCGTCACGGACGATCAAGGCCGCCGCCTGACAAACGCGAAGCTTTCAACTCAATCAATGGCGGGGGGAGGCGGGTTTGGTGAGCCACCAAATCGCGCAACTAATTCCCTTTGCCGCCGCCGCTATAGCGCGATAGAAAAATCGAGTCAGGCTGGTTAGCATTGATGGGACACTGTGTTCTGCTACTACCTGGCAGGTGGGTTCACTTCCACAGAGGTTTCAGCTTGTAAATGTAAAGAATGCTAGTAATAAACCGACGAAGCATCTCCCTTGTTATCCATCCGTAACTCCTGGTCGGATCTGGGTCGTGTGTTGAAAACCTCCTTGCATGATTGGCATCGGCAATGGTATAACTATGAGCATTAAGTCGCGTTGCGGTCACAACACAATGCCGTCTGGTCCAGCGACATGTTTTCACTTTCACCGTATGGCGGTACGGGTGGAACGGTAATGGACCTTGCAGGAGAATAGAGTGAAGCGAAGAAGTGGTATTGACAGCCCAATAAATAGATATGGGCCTCTTTCATGTGCGCCAAGCCCAGCCCAATATCGAGGACAGTCTGACAGTGGAGGCAAAAGTGCTAAAACTTTGCAACGTGATCTGGACCCGGCTCTACGGTGCGATGCTGTAAAATAAGCAGGTTAACATTTACTTCTTGCCAAATTTTGGTGAAATGCTGTTCAAAGAAACTGGTCAAAGATCACGTTATTTAGCTACCAATAGTTTCAGTAACTAAATCGGCGTCTTAAGATTTGGCACGCAATAACTCAGCACCTTATTCTTTTCAGTCAGCGCAAACCAGCGAGCGAGTCATGTGGACACCACGCTGCAAAGGACGCGCACGCCGTTCCCATGCCATGCATGTCCATTTCGTACGCCGCCGATCGGATCCTAACGCTGGAGCCTGGAGCTCACGCCAATCCCGCAAACCGCGAGGTATGCCCAAGCACCGGTCACGAAAACAACCACTTCCGGAACACACCATTCCCATGCGTTTCCGAGCATTGCTCTTTGCGTTTCCCATGCTATAAAATCCCAGCCCCGTTATTGCGACCAAATCACCAGAAAAGGCCAGTCGACAGATCCAAGAAAATTTACCGAGAGTCGACGAGCCGAGAGTGGCAACGATGGCATCGTCTGCTTTGTTCGGCGCCGTTGCGCTGCTGCTCCTGGCTTCCCTCGGCGGCGTCCGCCCGGCGCCCGATCAGTCCGGCACGTCCGGCTGCACCACCGACCTCGTCCGCCTCCTCCCGTGCCTCCCCTTCGTGGACGGTGCCGCCGCGGCGCCGTCGGACACGTGCTGCACCAACCTGGGCAGCATGGTGCACGACGAGCCGCAGTGCCTCTGCCAGGCGCTCAGCCAGCCCAGCGCGTCCCCGGTCGCCGTCAACATGTCGCGCGTGCTGGGGATGCCTCGCCTCTGCCGCCTCGACGTCCCGTCCGCCGCCGACGCCTGCAGAGGTGAGCTCCTGTTCTCCCGCCCCGTCGAAGCCCAGCCTCGTGTGCCCGTTTCATCGTCTCTCGCAGACTGAGTTACGTGGACGCGTATCGCTTTTCGGCTCGTGTTAAGGAGTTTGACGCTAAGTGCATGAAACGTTCTCTTTGATGTCTCCTCTGTTGCAGCGCTTCTTCCTCAGGCGCCGCCGCCACCAGCGCCGGTGAGTGCTCCTCTCCCAAACGCGACCTCCACTGCTCCATCGACGTTGTCGCCGGCGACGCCAAGCGCACCACATACGACACC
Organism: Zoysia japonica; assembly: GCA_001602275.1. NCBI lineage: Eukaryota > Viridiplantae > Streptophyta > Magnoliopsida > Poales > Poaceae > Zoysia > Zoysia japonica. The sequence goes on along the minus strand of BCLF01000058.1, from coordinate 466,801 downwards.
GTCGCCGTGGATCAGCAGCCCGACGAAGGGATACAGCAGGGGGTCCAAGGTGGCTGTCGATCGTCTCTCTGTTGTGCTCGGTTTCGTCGCACTACTGTCAGTCGGGGTTTGATGGAAGATTAGATCCCTGTCATAGAGAACATTAGCTTCCACAAGACAGTTTCGTATTTCTAGAGAGATTAGAAGTTCGAGGAATGTACTGTGTTCACCCCCGATAATAGTTCATTCAGGTGGAAAAATGTTAGTTTCCGTGGCATTTATGTCAGCTCCGAGTTCTGATTCGATCAAGCATTCTTGAATGAACAACTGTTGCAGAAAATGCTGCCACCAAGTACAGATTTCTCTAATCCGATTATCGATCAACAGTCCAGCTCATCACATAAGTTTGCAGTAGTTTAGGTAGCACCTAGTCCTGTTCCTCTAAGCAAAAGAGGTAAGCCACTAAGCCTACAACGGGGACAAACCTCACCGCATTCACAAACCCAGCCGCATCCGCCTTCACATTCCGAATGTTGTCACCGATCAACCACGGCTGAAATATCGCGTACAGCAGCATGTCCCAGAGAAACGCGTACGCTAACCGCTCTGAAAACAAGTAGCTCTGCGCAAACTGTAACCGTTCCGCAATGTCACCGAACCCAGCATCTGCACGGCCGAACAGACCCCAGACGACGGACACAACGCAGACGAGCCCGCCCACGGCGCCCACAGCCGGCGCGCCTTTCACCATGAGTGAACCCAACTGTGATCTTTGCGGCGGAGACCGGTCCGCGTCCGGGTCGTTCAGTCGAATCGCCATGTACGGTATCAAGAAAGCTGAAGAAAATAAAAACAAAATGGTTGGGTAATAGTAATCTTTTTGAAAAGATCCTTCCATGATCTGCAACACAAGGGTTTCAGTGACAGTGAGAACCTACTGTTTGTGAGGAACATCTGAAAGCCCCACAAGACCTCGAGCGACCCCTTGAAACGGTCCCTCCTATAATCCGTGAAGAGAAGCGGCGCGAACAGCAGCGTCCAGGCGATGACGAAGTTGAACAATCCTTCTGCCATCTGGGAACCGGGTCAGTCCACATTATGTGTGCGCAAGTGCAGTGATCAATCTCGCAACATATTGAATGCTTACAGGGTGAAGCACCGGGGCTTCGAGCAGGTGAACGCCGGCTACACTGCCCAGCAAAACACACCAACGGTGTCACGCACGCTTGTAATGCTGGTAAGTAGGAGTAAACTTGTGTTGACGCACTTGGAGGTCACTTAATTCGTGCGTACCGGAGTTGAGCAACGGCAGGACGAAGAAGAAGTTGAGCGAGAGGCCGATGAGGTCCCTGATGGTGGCCTGCGAGATTGCCCACACCGGGTCACCCTGCGTTATGCTGATCCAGGTTAAACACTAGGATGAAGTTGCATCGACATCACAAAAGTTGGACTACAATAGTGCACATGGCAATTTCAATTTTTTTTTATAAGGTAACGCATCGGTTTGGTTGGAGACAAAAATGCGAAAAGGAATTTCCAGAAATCCATACGGACCGGCGCGTAAGGAAGAAGGAAGAGCCAGAGTATGTACGCAGCCTCGGCGCCCCAGAGCGCTGCTTGAAACAGCGCCTGTGAACCGCCTCCGTCTTCCGCGGCCACTTCGCCACGGCCGCGCTTGGCCGCGGACGGTGGCACGGGTGCCCCACGAACCACCAAGCGCCCCGGCGCTGATGGTCCCCCGCGCGCGCCGAGGTAGCAGCGAGACAGCGACCGTGGTCTCGCAGCCGCGGGTCTTGCCAAGGCCGGAGAGGGAAGGAAGGCGACGGCGCGGCAGGGGGAGGCGCTGCAGAGGACGGGGGAGAGCGGTGACGCCATGGCCTCGCGGGCTCGCTGCTAAGCGGGCGGAGCAGAGGAGGGATAAGCACTGTTCGGCCGCGACGTGGCGGCCAGGGGAATCGTGCGTTCACATGTACGCAAGGCGAAGCCTACGTGGTCTCTCTGGTCACGCCAGGTTTCTTAAAAGTTGAACGCCTTTAAATTTTACCAAAAGATGTATAAATTAAATTATTTTAAAATAAAATACACATTATGAATTTATGATAGTTCTTTTCACAATCAATCTAGTAATATTTATATGATGTTAATCTTAACATTCCTTTATTATTGAAATTAATAATAGTAAGTGTTTAATAAAATCCAGAGAACAGAGATAACAACTTTTTGTGAAGTGCTATTTGTAGCATTGGACAACCATGACGAAATATTTACACGCTAGTAAGCAGCAACACGGATACATTATCCCGTCACAAAAGAAAAACAACGATACATTATTGCTCATCTGATTATTATTACTTTGCACATACAAATCCAAGCGAAACGAGGCCCATGATTCTCACGGACCTGCTATTGCTAAGAGACAACAACGCCTTGCAGAACTCCGAGATGGTTTATTCAGCTTCAGAACCCAGGGAAAAAAGGCCCAGTCTGCATTTCCGAGTGTTTTCCAGCCGCAGCGAGATGGTTCGTTGCTGTTTGCGCAAGCGCCGGATAAATAAACACCGGGTTGCCAAAGCTGTAATTTCGTAGTATTTGGATGGATGTTCTTCTGTTTCTGCAACCTGCACCCGAAGCACGAAGCAGTACGTGCGGTGTACAGTAGGAGGCATCAGGAGTAGAATTGGAACGTGGACGCGTCCTGGATGATGCTCCTTAACCCGCCTATGGTGGACGCAAACATGAGCAGCACTCCGATCACGATGCAACCCTGCAAATTGGAGTTGCGGATTAGTAACTAGTTGAAAACTACTCTGAACTCTCCTTGTTGGCTTCGCTCTCCAGGATTCAGAATTCCTACCCAGTTCGCGAACCAAGACGCGCTGAACCGCCGAGGCTTCTTGATCTTCAGCCACAGTATGCAGGGGAGCTGCAAACCGGAATACAGGATATATTATAACTTTGTCAACTTTTTAAGGAATTTTGGGCATTTGAGGTGTACTACTGTACTCACGAAGTAGGACGTCGGCGTGAACCCAAACCCTCCGAAGAAGCCGAGAAGGTCGCCGAAGAACGGGAAAGTCACCGCGACGAAGAGCGTGAACGCTGGGCAGAGAAGGGTGCCAGGTTAGGACCAACGAGCTAAAAAGGATTTCAGGAATGACAGGGAATCGATCGCTGTTCTTACGTACCGACGTAAGCTGAACGAGCCACGAGACGAAGGAGCGCTCCCGGAGGGACCCTGAGCTTCGTGATCAGGATCGTCTCCAGGCTCTCAAATATCGGCATGGCGTACACCTGGTAGCTCCCGACGACGTGGACGACCACCATCACGTTGGCCGCGGCGACGAGCCAGGTCGGCCGCTGCAGCGACACGAGGACGTTGTCGCCGACGTCGCGCCCGAACGTCCAGTACCCGGCGAGCGCGACGGGGAAGTAGCACATGGCCGTGACGGCGTACGCGGCGACGGTGCCCTTCCACATGGGCACCTTGGACGGCTTGGTGGGCGAGGACGGGACGGTGGCCTGGATCTCCAGCACCACGCCGTGGCCCGCGTACGCGAACGCCACCTGCCCCAGCGCGCTGAACACGCGGAACGTCGAGTCCGCGGCCGTGCCGCCCTCCGGGTACGCGTAGCTGACCCCGCGCACCGGCCCGCGCGCCAGGCACGCCGCCCAGGACACGGTCGAGTAGCTCAGGGACATGGCGGCGGCCGCGAAGGAGACGGCCGTGATCGCGTCGAGGTTGGGCAGCTGCGCGAGCAGGAACTGCGACGCGCCGAAGATGCAGATCCAGTACGACTGGTGCAGCGGCGTGCAGCTGGAGGAGGAGGCGCACACGGACTCCACGAACTTCTGCAGGCACTTGCCGCCCGTGACCATGTACACCACGTCGCAGCCGACCTGCACGATGAGCTGCAGCGGCACCACCACCCAGAGCCCCAGCCGCGGGCCCAGCGCGTGCACGCCCAGGTCGCGGTACCGGTCGAACCGCACGCCCGGGACGCACTCGTGCAGCTCGATCAGGAGCCGGAGAGTGTACAGCGTGATCCCCCACGACGCCAGAAGCGCGACCGTCCCTGGACCCCTGAAGAAGGAAGGAACAGCAACAAAAACTCGAATGAGCTATGACCTTGGATCCGTCGAGCTGCTTCTTCTAGCCTTCTAGGCATTAGCACGCGCTTAATTACCATCCTAAGTGCGCCATGGCGTACGGCAGGCTGAGCACGCCGGCGCCGACCATCGCGGTGACATTGTGGAACGTGACGTACCACCATTTGGCACGGCGAGAGGTGGTCTCCGTCGCATCATCGACGACCTGAAAAACCAGCGGCACTTTGATCAACTGTCAAGCACATGACTTCTTCACGCACAAACAATTTACAGCATGAATTCATCCGTGAATTAGGATCAAGTCCGCAGCAATGCCCAAGCCACCGAAGCTAGCTGGGAACTTCCCCTGACCTTAGGAAGAACCGTTGAAGGGGAAGCGGCCATGGTCACCAGGTGATCCATTCACTACATGCAGCTCGGCATCACAGAAGCAGTATTTATAAGCACCTCGCCTCACTCACTCACTCACTGGCAGTGGCAGCAGTGGGTGGGTAGCGTAGCGTCTGCCTTGCTCATTTTTTCTCGGAGAAAGGTGGACATAAAAAAAAGCGTCCCGGAATTTATGTACCGCACTGAAGCTCTAGTAATAGAGTTGGTATAAAGATCATCACCGTTCTCTTGCGAGAATGATGATTAGGTACCAAAACAAAGGAGCGGCCGCCGCTCGCCCCCGAATTATGAAAATATAAACCGCGGTTGAAAAGATGCGTGCGGAATCGATCCCGAGGCACCTTTTTCCCGTCAAGCCGGCGTCTAATCCTCGATTAAAGCCACGATTTGGCCTCTCGCCAACGGGGGTGTTTTTGGCGCGGAAAGGCTTCTAGAGGCCGGCAACAGCATCATCGTGTCATCCGGAACCACGTGAATTCGAGTGATGATGATGGATAAGTTTCAGTGGTGTGTAAGTACTGAATACTCCACGGCCAAATCGATCGTACGATTCAGGTTAGGTGCAGAACCGACCGGAGCTTGCTTGGCTTCGTTCTCGCGTGCCCAAATTTGTTAGTCGTGCAAATACTCAAGTGCTGAATTGCGCGAGGCACTTATGATGGTTGGTAACAACAAACATGGACGGACAGAGAGGGTTTCTGGTACGGCGTATGTCGCATCACTAGCGGAAATAAGATTAACAAAATCGAACTCAGGTTACGAATAATTATCATGTACTGACCGGATTCCGCAGACACTAGGGGAAAAAGAATCAGGATTCTGCAATGGAGCAGATACCTGCAACTAATCTGGGAAAACAATGGCTAAAATGGTACTCCACTACTAACGACCGGTAGCGCGCACACATTTTTTTTTCATTTTGGTTTTGTACTTTTCACTCTTGTACTCTAGGGGGTCGATTTGTCATCAGGAATTCATTCAGGACTCAGATAAATTGAAGAGAGAATTCCTTATAAGAGATAAAAAAAAACTCACTCATTCTTTTTTTTTTTTTGCCCTTTTCATTTTGAACTCCCTTTTAAATATCAAAATTCGATATTCATTCTCTCTATACCCTTTCCGTCCATTTTGTTATATTCAGCCGTTAAGTTCCATTCCAGCTATGACAAAAGACTTTCGTGCTCTTCACTTCTCTTCCTCATCCAAAACATGGGAACACGGCGTTTGACTTCACAGCACTTGGCGAGGAGACCGAGCACCTTGACCGCGCGGGATGAGCCGTCGGCCGCGAAGTCGGCGAGCGCGGACGCCGCACCGGCGCCGATTCTCCGGCAACTTGCAGAGCTCGAAGAGCCCCGTGGCCGCCTCGCGGCGCTCCCGCGCGCCGCGGCGTCGGTGGAGGAGCCCCGCCAGCGCCGGAATGGCCGAGGGGTGCGCCTCGATGGAGCACTTGTTGACGTCGACGGTTGCGAAGCTGGTGATCGCCGTCGAGGCTGAGGAGCAGGAGCGCCCTCGCCGCCGCCTTGTACCCGGCCGCCGCTTGCCGCAGGAGCACCGTCGTGCTGCCGGACTCCAGCATCTCCCGTCGCCCGGCAGCGCCTGACTTGGCCAGCCGGAGCAGCGCTAGGACGGAGGACGGAGACCCCGTCCCCGACCGCGCCGCCGCGCTCCAGGCCCAAGCACACCACCTCCCCTCTGCGCTGGTGCCGCACGCGGTTTTCCCCTCTGCGCCGCCACTCCTCGCGGAGAAGTCGAAGTGCAAGGACTGGCGTGCGGCACGCCCGGCCGGCTCACGGAAATCCACGGGCTCTCGCGGAGGCGATCGACATGGCGCCCGTCCCTCTCACCGGAGAACGCGAGGCCGAGGTGCGGGAGGCCGCGGCCGAGCTGGCCGCTGCGTGCGCTACCATGAGGGCCGGGCTCGAGCCGATGGCACGAAAGTGTCCAAAAGACTGGCTGGGAATGAAAGTTAATGGGAGAACCTAACAGAGTGGACAGAAGTGCCATAGAGAGAATGAAAATCGAATTTTGGTACTCAAAGGAAAGTTCAAAATAAAGTTCAAAATGAAAAGTGACAGAAAGAAATCAGTGATTTTTTTACCTTTATAAGTAATCTTACATACCTAAACATGCGGGGTTTTTTCGCCCTCTCATTGGCTGGTAATTTTGAGCCGTCCGTTTGACGATCGACGCTCCACCGTTCTTCACCGAGAACTTCGATGCTCTTTGGGTGATCCCCAGACGCCACCCCGCGTCGCAGCCTCCCCGTGCCAGCCCCTGCCTCGCCTGTCGCCGCTAGACACTGCCTCTGCTGCCTCCACCCCGAAGAGCCACGCCGGCCCTTGCCCCGCTCGCCGTCGCCAAGCCCCGACCTCTGCCTCATCGCCACCAAGCGCCACCTCCTGCCCCGTCGCTGCCAAGCACCTCCCCCTACCTCGCTGACTCCGCCTCTGGTACCCCCACCCCGAAGAGCCGCGCTGACCCCTGGCTTGCCGGCCGCCGCCAAGCCCTTGCCTTGCCGCCTCCGCTTCTGCTCCCCCCACCCCGAAGAGGGCCAGCCC
>BCLF01000058.1:449554-459727 GCA_001602275.1 Zoysia japonica | reverse complement strand
CCCCCACCCCGAAGAGGACCAGCCCCTCCGCGGACGCACCCCAGCCACCAGCTCCTCCACACTAGCAGCACCCCCCACCTGGATCAGCAACAGCCCCCCAGCTCACTGCTATCACAGACCGCTCTTTGGCGTCATCCGTGACGAGTCATGTACCAGTTTGTCTACCTCCTTCTTGAATCCACACCCCAGGTTAGCCTCACTTCGCTTCATCTGCAGTGCAGCATGAGTATTCAACTTTGATTGCAAAGGAACACGAGATTGACTAAGATCTCTTTCTTCTTTTATGCTCGGATCTGCTGCAGGACTGTGTTCAGAGAGAGAAGATGGAAATGGTATGGAGATACAATCCGTTGAAACAATTTGATTCAGTTTGCATACATCAAGTTCTCTATTTTTTTTTCCAAGTAGCAGGTACGCCGAGTGGTGCGTGTCGGGGGACATGCACTACATCGACCCGGTGTACATCCGGACGGGCTGCTTCACGGAGAAGAGCGACATCTACAGCTTTGGCGTGGTGCTCCTGGAGCTCACCACGAGGAAGAAGGCCAAGTACGACGGGAGCAACAGCCTCCCGGTCAACTTCGTCAGCTTGTGTAAGAAGGATGGCAACGGAAGGAAGATGTACGACAGAGACATCTTCTTATCGTCTGCTCAGCTTATTGGTGATGAAGCAGAATCACATCGCCGTTTTATTGAGTGCCTCGACGCGATTGGCGCGCTGGCAGTCCGGTGTCTCAAGGAAGATGTGGATGAGAGGCCGACCATGGCAGAGGTCGTCGAGAAACTTAAGCTTGTCAGGTTAAGAGCTTGTGGTGGAGCGTCTAACCCACGGCGCCTGAGATTTGAGAGCGGACGCCCTTCTCTCGACGTCGCGGTCGCCACTGTCCGCGAACCAACCTTCTCGCGGTCGCAGGTGAACGCAATCGTCACCCCTGGCGGATCCATCCGTAATCGTAATAATCGCAGTTGAGGAAAGCCGGAGGGAGGCTTTTCCGGCAGTGGCGGAAGGTGACTGCCACCGGTGGGGATTTGTGGACAGTTCATTCATCTGGTGCTCTGCTACCGGATTGGGATTTGGTCATCGATCTGCCATAAGTTACTTGTTGGTTTCGTAGAACGTAGGAACGCATAGAGTGATAGAGATCACGCAACAACTTGGCGACGTATATAGTGAAGAAGAACCTCAAGAAGTGGGTTGTACCGGCCGGTTTTAAAACCCGGCGACCGTGACAGACCGCTTCATAAAAAAGATGATTCATCGACCACAAAATGTTATCGGATGTCACTCAACGAAGCGAAGACTAACAATATAACTCAAACACGATAAAATATATTACAATATTACAAACTGTTGCTTAAGTTTGTAAAACTAAGATTTTTAAAAGCGCAGAAGCGATAACCTGAATTAGGGTCTCTTAAAGACTATACGTAAGATGCCATTGAGCTCATACGATGTATTCGAGCAGGGCTTCCAATAAACATAGCTACTCTCAAGGTTGCTTCTGCCAGTTGATCGAGAGAAGGGAGAGAGAAACCACCTGCACATAAAACCACAGAGAGCCAAGAATTGAGTATTTAAATGCTCAACAAGTCTTACCTGTTAACGTAGTCAACTACAGCCGACTCGAAAGATTTGATGAAACTGACTCACATGAGATGGCCATTTGCAAAACCAGGGTAATACAGTGAGTTCTTATATTTAAATTTTAGCGATAAATTAAGTTTATGGAATGAAATTTAATTTGCGCTTAAAACTATGTCAAACATGATTGCCAAGCAATCGCTATACTAAGCAAACCATTCATATTATGATGATGAAGATTATTATTATTATTATTATTATCTTCGTCGTCATCATTATTATTATTAGTCATGTTTTTCCTACGATATGACACAGTGAACAAGCGGTACTCGTTACTGTGAGGGGAAGCGATTATAATCGATTTACACTAGCTTAAAAAACTCAAAATACACGACACGTACGAACTTTCCAGAAACCCTACGTGACAACCTTTCGCTCAACCCATAGGTCGGTCCAATAAGCATATCTCTCTTAAGAACAGGGTCCTTCATGCGATGACCACCCAGGACATATCCATGGTTCGACACAAGTCCTCCACTCCTCGCCAAAAGAGAGGTAGAGTTCGTTCAACCACTACGGTATTAAGGTACATCGGTTTTTTGGCCTATAATTCTAATATCTATTCGATACGTTCAAACTTGTTCAACAGGGGCACACTCAAATTGATCTTTAACGACACAAACAAAGCTACCACCGCGAAAGCCCAGCCTTCTCAAACCCTCCTATATGTTATCTCCGCCCGGTCTCAGGTTATTCTCGCGAGTGACTTTCCATTCACTCGACTTTTATAGCTCGCGAGTGACTATCCATTCGCTCGACTTCTATAGCTCGGAGTGACTTTTCATTCACCCGACTTCTACCGTGAACTAAAACTTAGTCTATCTCTACATCAAGTTACCCGTACCAACAACATTCGACATAGATAATAAGGTACCTAGCATGCAATTCTATGTTTTCAAACAACTCTTAAAACTTAATGCACAACACATTAACCTCACAATACATAGTGATAAAAAAACTAAAAATGAGGTTAATGCACCGGGGCTTGCTTGGGCTTTGCTCACAGTTAGCTTTCTTTGCCAAAGGAACAACTCCAAGCTCTCCTTCAGGTGGGTCGGGTCCTATATGATATGATATGCAAAGTATTGAATTATGCTATTTTTAATGTCAAGGACTCGAATTTAAAGCATATGCGATGTTAGCTTTTTATTTTCAAAAGAACACATTTAGTTATAAAACTCCTTTAAAATGGTTTTAAAATATAAAATATATTTTGAGTTGTTTATAAAATAAAAAAAATATTAATTTTTGAGAAATTTTCAGGATTTATTGACATCAAATGGATTTATAATGAATTAAATACTTTTTAAACCAAATAAAACACATACAAAAATTATTTTTAATGAGATTAAATATAAAAATTTCTAAAACAGAGATTTTGATTACAGAAACATAAAAGTAAAATTTTCAAGATTTTACCATGCCAAGGAATAATGAGAATGCATTAATGAATTATTTAATGATCTGAATTAAATAAATTATTTCAATGGATAAAATAAAATTTTGTTAGCTTCAAAATATAGTTCTAGTTGAGAGGATCCTAACAAAATTTATTTCACAATTTTCCGATCAATATTGAAGTTTATACAGATTTTACAAGGTTAAACCATTTTCTGATCACTTAGATAAACCATTTCACAAATAATAAAAAAAATCCAGCCATTCTGGGCCCTGCCACACGGGATCCTGCTGCAGCTGCAGAGGATCCGCGAGCTGGGAACTCGCCCCAGGCGAGGTGGGGGGCGGGGGCGACTGGCCATGGCAGGGCTCTCGCCGGCGGCGCAAATCCCACACTACTGGCATCAAAATGATCACCACGACCAGGGCAAGCTAGAGAAGGGGTCTGCGTGGCAAGTGCCCACCGGAGAATGGCTGTCGGTGAGAGGCAGGCCGAGACGAGGTTCGGCGAGGCCGTGGCGGCTCTACGGTCAACGAAACTCCGAGCCGCTTGCTCCTAGAGCTTCACTGGAGTGCGGAGACAACCGGCGTGGAAGAAGACGTCGTCGTGGGGGCTGGAGGAAGGGGCTCGACGGCAAGGTTCGCGGGTTCTGGCGATCGACGGCGTCGAGATTTGAAATCTTGCACCAAATCGCAATGGTTGCAATAAAATTGAGAGCCCTCAAGATGCTCTAGGATGCCAGGAAGGTGGCGCCCTTCTTAAATCGAGGGGGGCTCACCGGGACCTGCGGATTTGGTCGGCGAGGTGGCGGCGATCCGAAACTCCCAATTTGGGGGAAACGCGAAATTGGCACCGCTTGACGGAGGGGGGGTTGGGGGTTGGGGCGTGGAGAGCTACAGCAGACGATGGTGCTGCTGTTCAGTGGAGGAGGAGAGATGGGGCTTGGCCGGGGCGTTCGGCGGTGACGTCCAGAGAGGGATGGGTGGCGGCCGGAGGAGGAAGGAAGAGTGAGAGGGAGAAAGAGGGACTCAGCAGGAGGGGGTAGGCGCGAGGTGAAGGCACCTGGACTCTGTGCTGTCGGCTGGAGGTAGGAGAAGACTTGTAGTGAGGCTGACAGGTGGGTCCCACAGGGATTTTTCTTTTTTCTTATTTTTCTCAGAGTTTCAACGCAGCTCTCTGCTTTTATCTGAAATGCACATTTCCTGAGGTCCAAAAATTTTGAAATTTGGCAGGTGGTAAAACTTTTATAAAGGAACAACTTTTATTTTGGAATCAAGTTCAAAATCAAAATAAATAAATTTCTATTGAATTTTAAAGGCAGGCAATCTTTTGGAGCAAAATAATCCCTACCCCTATAATACAACAATGAAATACAATTAGGGTCACCCAAGAAAAACTCCCCAAGAGTCATGTCTATACCTAAATCTACACAGCTAATTGTACCCGGAGATTTACTTGTTACACATCCAACGGTTCCTAATTACCCTCACCTTCAAAAACTTAATCTAATGGTTGAAACGTTTTGGATGGTAAACGTGAATCCATCTTCTATCTGCGTGTGTGTAGAAACAAAAACAGATTTCCTTTCACCACGCACTAACAAACAGAAAGTCAATCCATCTACGAACTAACAAGGCTCGGCGACAGGCAGCGCGCGGCCAACTCCGACGTCTCCGCTTGGATCATGCATTTACGCTCCAAGTCCTTCTGCTTGAGGTAGAAGGCGTGGACCTCCCCATCAGCTGCCCGTCCAGGTCTTGCACCACGTTCCGCGCCAGCTCTTTGATCCGCCGCTTCTCCTCCGTCTGCATCGTCGACGGCTCCACGATCTGATCTTCATCTCGATTCGTGGTCCTGCAATTCTCCTCCGGCGGCGGCGCCGCACGGTGGTTAGTGTTCGTGGCCGTCGGGTTCTCCCCCCGTGGTGAGTTCCACCCTGTTGCTGCCTAATCAGGCTAAGCATATTTTTCTTTTACAGATACACTTGACAAAATTATATGGAGATCCCAACTGGTTGCCGTGTTCCACTTAGAGATGTTAGTAACAACAGTAAGTACCATATTTGTGTTTCCAATTTTTATGTAACTTATTACATCGATCATCCAATATATTTAATATTTGGACATATTATATACTTCCTCCATCTCAAAATAGGTCTTTTTTTAGTTTTTCAAACATTAACTGACCATCGTCTTATTAAAAAAATTTGTGAAAATATATTTTATTTTATTATAAAATGATTTATTATTAGAAGTACACATAACTTGTTTATTTTTGTATTTTCATATTTTTTTTAATAAAACGAATAGTTAAACGTTGATTTTAAAATCCCAAAAACGTCATTTATTTTGAGACGTGGAGGGAGTACATTCCTGCATGCTAAACCGTGACAATACTTTACATTAACAGGTCTCAACCAAAGGGTTAAGGATGACGTGCAGACAAAAAGTTCAAATGGGCGTGCTACATACATGCGCGAATATCGTGCTTCCAAAAGGTCTACAGCAAACATTCTACCACCAAAAAATGGTACGGTATATAATACTATGTGTGTATTACTATTAACATATAAATATCATTTAATGATATATGTCCTTGCTCTGCAGATGATTCGGACATTCATAGTCCGGCGCTCTCAGCGATACATGCAAGTATCGAACTTGCACGAGATCGTGGAAGGTCTAATGTTAAGAAACGCTCTGCTGACACCACAAGTGAGCAGTTGCAATATAATAGTATTTGTAGTTACAAACTCCAACGAAGACGAGAAAGATACAATAATATGGATGCCTCAAGTAAGATGTTGCTGCTGCAGAAGAATCGAGAATACAAGAAGCGGGTATCATCCAGCACAGCGAAACACCAAGGTTCACTAAACAAAACATTATCTACAGGTGGATTTTTAATTTTCTGTTGCATTCTTTTTCAATATTTTATACGATTTAGAGTTGTTAGCTTGTGTAGATTAACGTGATCCATTAACAGATGTGATGTCTCAAGATGATGATGAACAAATGATAAGTAGAACACCTGCTTTTAGTGAAAACAATGAAACCGAATTTGATAGTGTGATGTACGAGCCCACACAACCTCATCAGATTGCCTAAGGTGACTTTGAATTATCCTAGACATCAATATATTTTCCTATTCTTGTTTTCTTTAAAATCATTGTTACTAATATAAATGCAGGCGCTGACTTCTATCAATCAACTCATACAGTAGATCATCGCGATGATACACATGGCGACGAATTATGTATAGTCCAGGAAGTAGAAAAAGGTAATTTTTGTGCTCCTATTTTTAAGTTAATTAAAGTGCTTGGAGAAGGAGTTATATGTAGCAGGGTATTTATAACCTAAGGCCCAATTTTCCCACAGGTAATCATATTGATTATGAGTCGTATCGTGTTCGTGGCAATTGTAGCGATGTTGCAAGATGTGTTGACGATACATACGACTTTGTGTACAATAATTTGACAACTACACATCATGTAGTTGAGGAAGGTCCGTGATTGCCCGTACTGTGATGCAATGAGATTCCAATATAAAGCACCCGGGTTTTGCTGTCGGAAGGGAAAAGTACAAGTCCATATACCTGATGTGCCTCCTGATTTGAAACCATTATTTACAAGCCAATTACATGATGATGCCAAATATTTTAGAAAACACATAAGGTATTTCAATTCACATTTTTCATTCACAAGCTTGGGAGTCACCCTTGACCAGACTGTGAGCACAGCAACTGGCACAGGGGTATATACATTCCGTGTTCAAGGCGCTTTATATCATTGTCTTGATCAGTTGATGCCGGGATCACAAGGTCCTCACCACATGCAGCTCTATTTTTATGATACAGATGACAATGGCTCTCTTGACCACAGAGTGAAAAGGTCCCCCGACCTTGATATAAATGTCATTCAGACAATATTACGGATTCTCCAAGATAACCCATATGCACACACATTTAAGAATGTTAGTTCGATTCCAAACTTGGATAACTACAGAATTGAACTCAATACTAATGTGAGATGTGACCAGAGAAGGTATAATGCACCGACAACATCACAGGTAGCTGCAATTTGGCTAGATGGAAATGATCCACAAAAAAGCTTTGATAGGAGTGTAATTATATACGCCAAGAGTGATCGCCCAAAATACATAAGAGCCTATCATGGGTGTTATGACCCATTGGCATATCCTTTGTTTTTTCCTAACGGTGAAACTGGATGGAACAAATTTATGCCATATAATGATGCACATGTTAATCCGGAGCTGTCAGGTGATTTCTTCACTTATATTCTAATAATAAATATGTATGTTATGTACTACATTTGATCCAGCATAATAGATTTACCGAATGTTTGTGCAGAACATGGAGACGATTCAAGTCTGCAAGAAGACTTAACTAATAACCATGCAGGTAATATCTTGCCACAACCAGCAGTTCCAAAACTTTTTTTTTCTTCCACATTCTAAACTGTACCTCAATGGTTCTGAAAGTGGCATAGCAGTAGTTGCATCGTTCCATCTATGTTTTTTGTTTATGCACATCTGAAATATTTTAGTTTTTATTATAGTTTACATGTATCAAGAACAATTGATACAATATCACTGCTTGTTCACCTGTGTTTATTATTCTTTCTATCATTAAGATCATGGTGAAGTTGAAGATCAAGAGGACAATGAAGATGATAATGATTTGCAGCAAACTGATGTGCTGAACAGGGTGGCAAGGGCAGCACAATCTGCCAAATTTGTTACGGCAAGGGAATACTATTGCTTCAAACTTCAAGTCAGGAAGTCTCTTTTCAATATCATATTATTTGGAGGTCGACTTTTCCAACAATGGGCTGTGGACATGTACATCAAGATTGAGTCTATGAGGTTGGATTGGTACTCTAACCCAAAACACCAAAAGCTCAAACGAGCTGAGCTCTACCAGGTAAACATAAAGATAAAACATTTTCATATCCCTATATTGCTCCTATATATGTACATGATTCTATATACATACTATATTATATTATAATAATACAGGGTCTGGTTGATGTAATCTCTGCTGGAGAAACCCAAGCTTCTCGTGTTGGAAAGAGAATTGTGCCTCCTCGAACCTTCCCAGGTGGCGACCGTGACATGACGCAAAGATTTCTCAATGCAATGGCTATTGTTCAACGTTTTGGAAAACCTGATTACTTCATAACTATGACATGTAATCCTTATTGGGAGGAGATAACAACCAATCTTTATGAAGGACAGACACCACAAGATAGACCAGAACTTGTGGCAAGGGTATACCATGCAAAGGTGAGAGATCTAAAAGAGTTTTTGATCAAAAAGAAATATCTTGGAGAGGTTGCAGTATATGTTCATGTAACAGAGTTTCAGAAAAGGGGCTTACCACGTGAACATTTTCTTTTGATCATGAAGACGGATAGTAAGTTGAGAACTCCGGATGACTATGATAAAGTGATTTCTGTGGACATTTCAGACATTAACAAGTACCCTATATTACATAAACTTGTTATCAAGCATATGTTGCATGGACCACGTGGGGTACTAAATAAAAAATGTCCTTGTATGGTTAATGGAGAATGTCGATTTCATTATCCCCGTCAATTTTGTGAGGTGACACAACAAGGTAATGACTCATATCCATTATATCGCAGAAGAGATGATGGCCAGTGTGTTAAGATTAGAGGTGCCGAGTTGGATAATAGGTGGGTTGTTCCATACAATCCAGGCTGCTTATGCGATATAATTGTCACATAAATGTTGAAGCATGCTCTAGTATCAAAGCTGTTAAGTACCTTTTTAAGTATGTGTATAAGGGCCATGATCGCGCATCCTTTTGGGTTGACCCAGTTGAAAATGAGGGAGTGATCAATGAGATAAGAAAGTACAGAGATGCTAGATATATATCTCCACTAGAAGCTGTGTACAGAATTTTTGGGTTCCATATGTTTGGCGTTTATCCTTCTGTTTTACAGCTCAAATTACATTTATCTAACATGCAGATGGTGACTTATAACGTTGATGAAAATTTGGAGAACATCGTAAGTCGGCCCATTTCTTCTATGACCACACTCACCGAGTGTTTCAAGATGAATTGTGTTGAAAGTTATGCAAGGACACTATTGTACAGAGAGTTCCCTGAACAATATAGATGGATAAAGATATGGCAACGAAGAAAAGGTTGTAGAGGAAAAGGACAAATTGGACGGATTGTCTATGCACACCTTGCTGAGGGGGAGTGATACTTCTTGAGAGTCCTCCTAAATCACGTGAGCGATGCATCCTCACAAGCATAAGGATTCATTGTCAGAAGATTACATCCGAATCAACAGTAACAAAGTTGCAGTAGCACATATGGTACTTAGAGACATACGAGATATGGTTCAATCAATGGGAAAGGATATACGATCTTATGGCCTACCAGAGGTGGACGATATAGGTATCATTCTTCATATTTTTATAGCTATTTTTGCAAGTGCAATGTTTTATTGATTTGTCATCCTATGTTCATCTATGAGTAATTTTGATTTGTTATCGATTGCACATTTATAGAAACTGACAACATATGTGAAATGTCGTTAGTTGCGAAAATAGTAGGCTACCAATAACTTGTACTGTATTGGAAATATTTTTTTTGTGACTGAAATGAAAATTAAGGAGTGCATTAGCTTGCTGGGGGCGGGGGGGGGGGGCTGTCACATCCCAAATCTCTGGTTAAAAGAGTTTTAAAATTTTTCTTTCCTTGACAAACCTAGTTTAGGCCAAATTTTAAATCTTCCTTTAAAAGGAACTAAAGCTAGAAATAGCTTAATAAAATTCAAAATTTCAAAAACTTAAAACTTGGAGTTTGACCAGTGTTTGAATTTCTCTTTTTTTTTGCCTCGAGTTTTTTTTATTTATTTTATTTGGAGTTTGGATATCCCCAAAAGTCTTTAGCTCTAAATTCAATTTATAATTCACAGAGAATGGGAAAGAGGGAAATCCGAAATTTGCTAGTGGGCCGAAAATTCTTTTCCCAGGCCGGCCCACTTCCTCTCCTTTTTCTCTCCTCCGGCCCGGCCTGCATCCCTCTTTCTCTCCCTCTGGCCCAGCTGTGTTCCCCCCCCCCCCCCCCCCCCCCC
>BCLF01000058.1:416073-439443 GCA_001602275.1 Zoysia japonica | reverse complement strand
GCGGAGCCACCGCGCGTCGGCCAAAGCGCACACTTGCAGCGCGCGCGTACGGGCCTCTGGCCATCCGGCCTCAAAGCCCCGCGCAGCTGGGCCGCACGGCAAGCCCAGCCGCTTCACGTGCGCTGGCCAGTGGGCTCATGGCCCACCTAGCCGCCAAACGCCGCCGTGCGCACAGGCTGACCAGTGGGTCCGAGGCCCACTTGTCGGCCACATAGCCAAAATGCTACTGGCACCCGCACCAGTGCACACACAGATTTATTCCTAGGCCATTTTGAGTTCAAAAAAATTCTCAAAAATTCTCAGAAAATCTCCACTTTGCAAATACAGCCCCCCACATAACAGAACCCACCTAGGAAGCCTTTTTGCCTACCACAAAAAAATTACATATTAGCCCCCATATATTAAAATATTGCAAAAAGGCCCTCATACTGCGTTAGCCACCATTTTCACATACGACCTCCGTTCACCGAGGTTTTTGCACCGTTGGAATCATAAACCCGAGCCCCACCTTTTGAAACCACCCACACTCTGAATTTCCTCAATTTGTCTTGGTGTTTATTTAATTCTTGTTTTATGTTCATTTTCCGTGAAGATTTATTTTATCGTTTTCTCGTGTAGACGACGAGGTGCTCGGAGACGAAGAAGCCGACGACCCAGAGTACGAGGAAGATCCCGAGGACACCTTCGAAGGCAAGTCCTAATCTCTTGATCATTTTGCTCCTAGATTTTGCTATGCACCTATAGGACCCCTATGCTTGCATGATTTTATATATATATATATATATATATATATATACAAAAGGTTGTGTAGTTATGAACCTACTTGTTAGTTAAGTATTTATATTGATGTCAGTTACTTGCTCTCATTAAGTATAAATACCACCTTGATATGGAGTTGCCGATCGAAACTTGTTAACCGTAGGAATTCCGTCATTAAATATTTTAATGACCAAAAAGCTGTCTTGAATTAGAATGCTTAGGGACACTCATGCGAGGCCATGCTTCACCACACTATATACTCATCATTTATCAAAACAGGTTAAACTGAGTTTGGTGGTATGAGTTAAATAAAGTGAGTTTGGGTGATAGTGCAAACTGGTGCTAGGTGATGAGAAGAGATATTATTTTTTGTCGTGGGGCGGGCTCCTAATGCTACGTGTCGTGCTGGGTGTTAGGCTTCGGACTGGTCCACCTGTTGTGGACGAGCGTCGCCCCTGCCATATAAGGACCGGTTCATCAGACCTCAACGTAGTGATTTCGTGCAACCACAGAACCTGTCTCGGCGGGACTCACTCCATCCCTTTAGTTATCCATAATGACCCCTAAGGCGGTCGAGAGACACAAGTCGCAGGAGCAGACGTGAGCTACTCAGGGTTTGGTCTTTGATTATAGCAATAGCTCGCGCCATGGGATCGTACTGCCCACAGATATAGCCCTCTGGTTTCCATAATTACCTGTCTGTGTGCGGGGTCCAGAGAGTAGACATGGATGTCCTAAACCCACGATCTGGCTATGAAAATATGCTATCGCATCATCGGTGGCGTTGAAAACCCCGAGAGATGAACCCTGTTTGTATTTTGAGGTGGACCTTGTGGATACCTTAGCGTGCATTGGAGTAAACGTTATGCGACTCTGTTAATCAAGAGAAGCATAGCCTGTGGGTACAGTGTACAACCTCTGCCAGAGAGTGTATAATCTATTCGAAATGGTCGTTGTCACGGTATTGACACATTACAGCTTGGGCTCACTTTAATTAATCTTGATCATCTCCTTTGATGGAGTGAGTGGGTGTAGGTGCCCATGTTTTAGAAAGTGTCTGGTTAGGATAGTAGAGGCCTATCCAGTTAAAATAAGGGAACCGGCGGGAATGGTCACTACTCCCCCAGGTTTAACCTTAAAATACTAATAGAATAAAAACACTCTTCTTTCTGTTTTGAAAACCCTTCTGTAGTGTTGCCTACATAAATATGCTGCTTTTGCTAAAAGAACACCATAGCCTCCCCTTGTTGGCCTATTATTCATGAATACAGCTAAGTGCGGGGTTATGACTTGCTGAGTACATTTGTACTCACCCTTGCTGCCAATGTTCTGGTGAAGAAGAAGATGGTGCTGAGCCCGACGGCGATGAGTAGGACTCGTTCTGCGCGCAAGTTTGCCTGTGATTTTTACTTCTTATCTTTCCCCTTTATGTAATAACTGTCCGAGGTTGTCTAGTACACCTCGTTGGCTTGTAAGCTAAGACTTGCATGAATGACTCTATTTGAGACATATATGTAATATTAATGGTATGTGCTATGTATCTACGATGTACATGCGTATCAACTACTGATCCAGAGATTAGTACGGTGCTCACGGATTATCTCAGAAATAGGGTATGACATTGCGTGAGGAACAGGACGGTCGGGGCCTCTATTTATACTCTGCGATATTTGTGTAGGAGGACCTCTTAAGGCCACCGATTGAGTAAAAGAGGAAGCGGTTCTCTTAGCTGTCCGCTGCCACTAATACCTTTGCTGCAGGCGGTTGTCTAAGAGGTCCGCTGGCACTAATGCCTTTGTGCAGACAGTTTCTTAAGACATCCGCCCGCAGTGAGGAACTAGTGCCAGCAGTTCTCATGGCGGGACCCGCATTTCTAATAGTGCAGGCGGCTGATAGTTATCAACCGCCTGCACTCTCAGAGGGGGGTGTCCGGATAAACCTTTTTGTAGTAGTGGGGTGTGATCAGGATGGTCGTGTTTGCATTGGTTGGCAGTTGATTTACTTCCCTAGTTAGCTTAGGGTGACTAATGTTAGAGACTATCTTTGGATTGTAACCAAAACAGTCTAGCTTAATTAAGCTTAATCAGCCATAATTTCTCTTGGTGTTTGGTTGCCGCCAAAACTGCTCCTTGCCTAACTTCTTAGTAGCTTCCTATTCCATATTTTCATAGAAATTACTATATACCTTTGGCCGAAGTGTGTTCAGCTAAGGGTACATGTTTTGCTAAAAAAGTGCGGAAAGACTCATTAATATAACCTCATACAAGATTTTATAGTCAATATACATATAGTTATCAACAAAACAAGGCGAAGTGACTAATTAGAGGCAAATTAGATAGACAAGAAGATTTTTTTTTTCCAAACTAGGGATAGAGGGGGAAGCCACTCGTTAGCTGGGAGCCTATATAAGCAGACGCACACGCTACCAGAGAGGAGGGGGACAGAGAGAGATAGAGAGAGGAGAGAGTACGTAGACAGAAGTGAAATCAGCATGAAATACCTAGCAGCAGCCAACAAGCCACTAGTAATTTCCAATCTGGTGGTGCCGCTGCTGGCTGCAGCCCTTGTCGTTGGCATGGAGCAATCATCGCCGCCGGCGCCTTCAGCTACCGCACTGCCGGGCTGCCTTAGCACCTGCGGCAACATAAGCATTCCTTACCCGTTCGGCATCGGAGCCGAGTGTGCCTGGCGGGGGTTGGGTGACTTCACCATCACTTGCAACCAAAGCTTTTCGCCGCCACGAGCATACTCTGGGGAACTTGAAGTCATGAGTATCTCGCTGGAAGCCGGCGAGATGCTTATCT
Organism: Zoysia japonica; assembly: GCA_001602275.1. Lineage (NCBI taxonomy): Eukaryota > Viridiplantae > Streptophyta > Magnoliopsida > Poales > Poaceae > Zoysia > Zoysia japonica. The sequence continues at coordinate 435,880 of BCLF01000058.1, read as the reverse complement.
ACTCGATCTATTCCTCCATCTGCTACAGCTCACCCAAAAACTACTTATCCGACGAAGGATTCAAGGGGAGCCTCTTCTCGTCATTTCTGATCTCACCGACCAGAAACGTTTTCACGGCGATCGGATGCAATGCGCTTGCGATTCTGGAAGGCAGGGAGGACTGGAGCTACTTCACAGGCTGCATCACCAGTTGCAAGAGCGTGGACGGTGCAGCTCAAGACGGCGATAAGTGCTCGGGGCTCGGCTGCTGCCAGACGTCCCTCCCGCCCAACCTTAGCACGCTGAAGGTAACCTGGGAAGACGGGACCAGCTACGATAATCCCGCTTGGAGCTACAACCCCTGTAGCTACGCCTTTGTGGCTGAGAAAAATTGGTACGTGCCAAAATTAATATGCCTCCTTCTTATTATTATTCTTCTTCATTACTTCAGCTGACAGGGTTACTTTGGATTCATCGTCAGGTACAATTTCAGCCGGGAAGATCTCGTTGGCAACAACTTTAGCAGTCGAGTCGCCGGAGACAGAAGTATCCCGTTGGTGCTTGACTGGGCGATCCGGAGCAATGGGTCTTGCCAGAAGACGCCGGAAGGAAGATGGACAGCTCCCGCCTGTGTTAGCGCCGACAGCACCTGCGTCAACCTCAACGACACACAAGGGGGCGGATATCGGTGCGACTGCTCCGATGGATACCAAGGAAATCCCTACCTCAACGGCGGATGCAAGGGTTAGTTAGTCAAGTTGTCAGTCATTAGCAGCTTCTAATGTTTTTTTCATATGACAGAAGGTTTCTTTACTCTATTTCATTTTCTGTGATAAGACCAAATTCCCTTCATTTTTTTTGAAAGTGAATTCCCTTCATATTGCATCTAACTGAAATTTAATTTGTATTTCCATTTCGATTGCACAGATATTGACGAGTGCTTGCTTCCGAAACAGAATCCTGATGTGTATGAAAAAGTATATCCTTGTGGCAATGCTACCATATGCAAAAACACAAATGGTAGTTATGAGTGTGCATGCAAATTTGCGCACGTGCATGATCCTAACAGTGAGGGGGGCTGCCGGCCCATATTTCCAGGCTATGCCACAGCGACTGTAGGTGAGCATATATACTAATATACAACGTTCATTCACTGACCCGGCCCCTTAAAATTATCTCCAGAACCCATAAAAGAAAAATCTCGAGAATAAATTTTTTATAAACGATAAATCATCGACCATTCCTCACTTTTCCACTCTATAGAAGAGTGATTAAACAATTTTCCATTTTACAAGGTGGATTCCTCATTACTATGTTTCCGTCAGTAATTTTAATCTCGATATAAAGATTTGCCAAATGGAGTGGAGGGATACTTCATGCTATCATAATGCAACTAATTCCAGCAATCTCAATCTGTTTTTGCAGTGACAATTGTCTCCAGCGTTGTTGTGGTACTCCTTGTATATTTCCTTCTTAAGGAGCAGCAGCGTCGTCAACGGAGAGGCTTCTTCGATAAAAACGGAGGCAAAATACTGGACCGCATGAACATTAGGACCTTCACCGAAGCGGAGCTGGAGAAGATGACGAACCACTTCAAAGTGAGCATCGGCAAAGGCTACTTTGGCGAGGTCTTCCGCGGAAGAATCACCGACGAAGACAACAACCAGCAAGTTGCGGTTAAACGCCCTATTCTAGAACGTGGCAGCAAGAAGAACCAGCAGAATAACGGCGGGGAGTTTGTTGACGAGATCGCCTTCCAATCTAAGATGCGCCACGATAATCTGGTGCGCCTCGTCGGGTGCTGCCTGGAGACGAATGTCCCTTGTCTGGTCTTTGAGTACATCTCCAATGGAAGCCTCTACAACGTGCTTCACGATCCAGGCAAGTCTTGCATGCTGTCACTGACCAAGCGCCTCGACATTGCCATCGGCTCCGCGGAAGCTATCTCCTACATGCATTCTCATGGTGATCACAAGCACGTCCATGGTGACATCAAGTCAGCCAACATCCTCCTGGACGGCAACCTCTTGCCCAAAGTCTCCGACTTCGGGTCGTCCAAGCTGTTATCCATCGAAATGTACGCCAAGGCCGTGGCAGCGGACAGGAATTACGTAGACCCAGTGTACATGAAGACTGACCGCTTCACGGCCAAGAGCGACGTTTACAGCTTTGGTGTGGTGCTCTTGGAGCTCATCACCAGGAAGACGGCCATGTACGACGGCAACAACAGTCTCTCCATCGACTTCGTCAAGTGCTGCAAGGAGGAGGGCAATGGAAGGAAGATGTACGACAAAGATATCTTGATGAATGCTGGCGATGCGCAACCATCTCAGGTTTACATTGAGTGCCTGGACAAGATTGGCGACCTCGCGGTGCGATGCCTCAAGGATGATTTGGATGAGAGGCCGACCATGGCAGAGGTGGTGAAGGAGCTTAACCAAGTCAAGTCAATGGCCACTGGAGGTGGCTCACGTTTCGAATCCGGTTAAAAGGGAGATGCAGCAATCAATCAAACTTGCATGGTCAACTAAAGCTACCCAAGCCATTTCTTCTTACGCTGCAAGAGTGCTTATTATACTACCAGCTTTGTGTGTTGAGTTGTCGATCGCACTGTGTCTGTCTCTCTCTGATCTATCCATTCTTCACTCATGAACCGCATGTAATGTCATGTCACGTGTGTGCCGAGTGAAATAAAAACTGTCGAATTGCTTGTATGAATTGATGCGTGCGTGCATTATTGGGTGGCGCCACCGCGCCCAACCTGGTACGGCATAAATACCGACGTCGCCGCCGGAGACTCGCCGTGGACCTGGTGGTCCTGGTAAGGGGCATACCGCCGCCGGAGAAACAAGGCTGACGTCTCGGCGATGGCCAGTGGCGGGGCTTTAGAAAATTCAAAGGGGTGCGTTCGTTCAATAGGTGTAATGATTTTTTGACGTGGAGATACGAATATAGTGAAAATTTAACTTTAATCACTACTAATCTCATTTTAGCTCCGACCATGGGCCGATGGCTGTGATCGAACCACCCCAACACGCTATCAAAGAGAAGAGAAGATGTTAATTATCGCTGGCTTCTTCGTTCTTCACAGCAGACAGATAAATCTCTCTTCAGCATGCATGAAACACCCTAAGATGGCACTTGTAATTTCGCGTCTGGAATATTATCACAAGCTGCTTTGTGACATCTATACTGCCAAGTGATCGCCGCATGCCTGAAAAGTCAGTAAAAAAATCTGGAGGGAGTATGTTGCATCCCCCGATCAATTGACAGTATAGATGTCAATAATTTAAACTACTTGTCAGGTGATCTACGAAGTCAATAAAAAAATTAGAGGGAGTATATATTTCTTGGTGGTTAGCAAAAGCAGCCGAACATCTTTTGTTTCTTCTTCTGTGTTTTCCTTCACTCTACTATATATAGTAATGCACAAGGACATATCACTTGCCATTTTCGTTTGAAAATGAACAAGCCAATGGCTCGAAACGAGGTTGCATGTTTACTAAGCACTGCTCCCTCGGTCCCTTTTTAAAGTCATTTTGGATCCGAGCATGGGAATTAAGAAAAATGAAAAAGGCGAGATGTTTTGAAAACGAGAAGCAAAGAGATAGAATGAAGATGTAGTGGAAAGAGAAAATGTTGTCTGGAGAAGTAAGAACGATTTATAATTTGAAAATTTTTGAATATAATAATTAGTGCATGATACAATTATAACTACTCCTAGAAGAATACTAGTACTAGTGGTCCACCAGCAGGCAAGTGGAGCTTCCATACGTGACTTCAATTGCAGTGCTTTCAATCGCTACTTGGGAAGTTGGGAGCAAAATTTAATTACTCCCTTCGCTCATAAATTGATACAGAACTATCCAGTTAGATTTACAGAATCATTCTATTCGCGATGGTGTTGTTTAAGTTATAAGATTCAAATGTTTTTGTCCTACATTTTAAATTAGAATTCAATTTCATTTCATCGATTACTCATATCTCACTCATTTTCGTGAAAATTACAGTGTATGATTCTGCTCACGAGGACTCAGATTCTGGATGGGACCACTTGAAAGGCAAGCTGCGTTTCCTAGATCACTTTTGTATCTAGCTTTCAAACTGCATTATTTGCTTGTAACCTAATTTGCACGCAATGATCTAAAATTTACTAGCAACATTCTTAAGCCCGCAACATTCCTAAACCCATGCATATTTACCTTTCCACATATGATCCCTATGACTGCTTTTGTACTGTTGATTATCCTTAGCTATGCTAAGTCACATAATTTAAAATTTCAGCTCTTTTAAGTCACATAATTTTGAATTTCACCCTGAACAGGGCAAATGAATTTTTGTTAAATGTATAGGCTTAATTGGAATCAAGCCCTTACAATTTTGATGTTTCAGAAATATGCCCTCCAGCTTTTAGTAATCAGCCTGATGCCATTATTATTATACCAAAATTGGAAATATGCCCATATGTACATATTGCAACATTACAAGCCCACCTGCAGTACGTACGTATGGGCATATTTCCAATTTACATACGAAAATATGTTTGCTGCAGGTGGGTATGTAACATTAAAATACAAACATATGGGCATATTTCGAATTTCAATAGCATAATAATGGCACCAGGTTGATTACTAGAAGTTGGATGGCATATTTCTGAAATAGCAAAATTGTAAGGGCTTGGTTCCAGTTAACCCTTTGAAATATTATCCAAATGTGTGTGATTGGCATTAGTGCCTTGTTTTGGATTCTATTGGTATATTTGCCCTCATAATATTTCAGTTTGTACCATTGCCCTTGTTTTTTTGAGAAACATTGCAGGTTTTCCCCTGTTTTTGCATGTTTACCCCAATTTTTAGATAAGAAAATAGGGGCAAACATGCAAAAACAAGGGCAAACATGCAACTCTTCAAAAAATATGGGCTAAGGTACCAAGTTAGAAACACGAGGGAAAATATACTATTATATATGAAAACAGGGGCACTGAAGCTATTATTCCTTTCAGAAATTCCTTTTTACCTCTGTTTAATTTTCAGATATTCATAGTAAATACATTTAGCTTGAAAAATATGAAACCTATCCCTTTGGCTTTAAAAAATCATTCTATTCACGATTGTTGTTTAAGTTCTTTGATTCAAATATTTGTCCTACATTTTAAATTTAAATTCAATTTCATTTTATCATTTATTCATATGTCACTCATTTTCGTGAAAATTACATAGTGTATGATTCTGTTATCGAGGAGACTGCTTCTGATCTTCACAAGGACTCAGATTCTGGATAGGATCCAAACTTGAAAGGCAAGCCACATTTCCTAGATCACTTTTGTATCTTGCTTTCAATTTGAATTATTTGTTTGTAGCCTAATTTGCATGCCAACGATCTAAAATTTGCTAGGAACCTTCCTGAGCCCATGCATATTTACCTTTCCACATATGATCCCTATGACTGCTTTTGTACTGTTGATTATGCTTAGCTCTGCTAAGTCACATAATTTCAAATTTCACCCTGAACAGTGAAAATGAAGGTGTTAAATGTTTTGAAAGATGATCCAAATGTGTGTGATTAGCGTTAGTGCCCTATTTTGGATTCTATTGGTATATTTGCCCTCATAATTTTTCAGTTTATGCCATTGCCCTTGTTTTTTTTTAAAGAAGTTGCGGGTTTGGTCCTGTTTTTGCTTGTTTACCCCGACTTTTATCTGAAAAAATAGGAGAAAACATGAAAAAATGAGGGAAAATGCGCAACTCTTCAAAAAGGGGCAAAGGTACCAAGTTAGAAATACGAGGATAAATATACACTTAGATCTTAAAACATGGCACTGACGCTATTATCCCTTTTAGAAATTACTTTTTAACTTTGTTTAATTTTCAGAAATTCATAGTAAATACATTTAGCTTGAAAAATATGAAACCTATCCAATATATATATATATATATATATATATATATATATATATATATATATATATATTGTTCTATACGCGATTGTCTTGTTTAAGTTCTTTGATTGAAATGTTTTAGTCCTACATTTTAAATTTTAATTCAATTTCATTTCATTATTTTTTCATATCTCACTTATTTTTCACAAATTACATAGTGCACAATTCTGGTGTAGAGGAGACTGCTTCGGATCTTCACAAGGACTTAGATCCCGGACAGGATCTTGACTTTACAGGCAAGCTGCGTTCCCTAGATCACTTTTGTATCAAGCTTTCCAACTGCATGATTTGTTTGTAACTTAATTTGCATGCCAATAATATAAAATATGCTACCAACATTCCTAAGCCGATGCACATTTACCTTTCCACATCTAAACCCTATGATTGCTTTTTGTACTGCTGATTATGCATAGCTCTGCTTAGTCACATAATTTCAAATCTCAGTATGAACACTGAAATTGAATTTATGTTAAATGTCTTGAAATATGACCCAAATGTGTGTGATTGCAATAAATATACATGCATAACAATTTAATGGAGGCAGGCCTAGGAGAGTTTAGGTGTCGATAGAACTTCATGAAGTCCTTGTGGGAGTGCATGTGTGGGTACGGCAGGAGTGGCTTCGGCTGTGGGCCTCCTGAGAGATATTAGACTTTGTTAGTGGACGGAGAGTTGTTTACCTTGGCACTTGAGGACCGAGTCATTATGTCGTATGTCTCCAGTGTATTTCATATACACCAAGCGACCTAGTGGGGTTAGATCTGGAAGCTTGCCGAAAAATAGTGGTGTAGCCGTGGATTGGCGGTGTTAGTGTTAGTGTGATAGCTGGAGTTGCGACTCTGGCCACATGAGAGAAGATGCCTCAGTGGCTAGTAGTACATCACAAGTCTAGAACTCTGTGTAGTCAGGTTTGGGACCTAGACCTGGATGGTGGAGTCAAAGCTTACTATGTATCTTGTGTGGTTGCCATACCAGGGGCTATGACTATAGTCCTTGTTATGATGCCACTTAGCTTGAGTACAGGTGTACATATTCTGAGAGTTATAATCTAAGTGCATAGCCGTGTCCATGGTTCCCGACACCTTCTAAAAGCTTACACTATGATTAGTGTTGTGTCTCTCTTTTTTCCATCTGATCTAATATTTTAGACTCTGCCTAGAGCAGAGACTTATTGTGAAGATTACACAAGATTAAAATAAACACTGGATCGGGACATGAAAGGTCCTGCTAGGCAAGATAAAGAAAAGTTAGATGTTTTAAAAATCATTCTAAAATTAAATGTTTACAATTTAGCTTTTGAGAATGTCATTGTCTTTCCTTGCAATATCCCTTCATGCATACATTGTTGCCAGGTAATACAGTTTTCTGAGTGCACAAGTATTCATGTTTTTTTCATGGCCATCTTTTTTAGAGGGGGTGTCCGACGATGACTTTATTCAGGACGCGGACAAGGCCGAGGTTTCGCCCTACACTCGAGATGTCCGTGGATGGGTTTTTCATCACTACATCATGCTTGGTGTCTGCTTCATGATTGCCTTTGCTTCCATTATTTCTCTTTTATGTTTCCACTAGTTTACTTTCATGCTTTTGCTTTTCATGTGTTGATTCTCAGCCTATGTGATGAATAACCATGTACGAAGATGATATTTAACGCTTTTATGGAGGCCACCTTTTTTTTTTTGAACAACAGGAGAGCAAAGCCCTGCTGAATAGCATATATTATAGGAAAGGAATTCTACAAAGGTTTGATACAAAACATTGAACAAAACAGAGGATACAAAAGTGAAAAAGAAGAAAAACAAATCCCCCCACCGGTGGCAGTCGCCTTCCGCCACTGCCGGAAACGCCTCCTCCGGCAGTCCGGCTTTCCTCAACCGCAACTATGACGGTTACGGATGGATCCGCCCGGGGTGACGGCGAGGCAGAGATCTTTTTGCTTCATTGCGTTCACCTGCGGCCGCGAGAAGATTGGTTCGCGGACAACGGCGACCGCGACGTCGAGAGAAGGGCGTCCGCTCTCAAATCTCAGGCGCCGTGGGTTAGACGCTCCACCACAAGCTCTTAGCCTGACAAGCTTAAGTTCCTCGACGACCTCTGCCATGGTCGGCCTCTTGTCCACATCTTCCTTGAGACACCGGACTGCCAGCGCGCCAGTCGCGTCGAGGCACTCCATAAAACGGCGATGTGATTCTGCTTCATGTGGGCACCCCGTTTCCGAAATGCACTGTAATACACGTATCAGTCCCTGGATCAGTAGCTGATACGCACAACACAACAGAATATATATCAAACGCATACTTCGAAAAGAAAAACTAACCTGAGACAGGACTTTTAGTGGCAACACCGTGAGGATCTCTACGATCCTACACCGGTTGACCAACTAAAAGCAGAGCAGACAGCGAAACACCAGGGTCCAAATCCACAAGCAGACTTGGAAAGCAGAACAAAACCAACACGTCACCTACGCGATCCTCACTGTCTAAAACCACAAATGCAGACGGGTGAGTACATAAGGTATTCAGCAAGCTACAACACTAAGCGAAAGTATAAATATAAATGCACATTGGTTGTAGCAAGGATGAGGCAGCAGGGTCCATGTTGCAAAAAGCCAGTTTTATGCAAGGTTCACTACACAAGATTTTCAAAATAGAGTGAAAGCATTTATTATTCATATTTTTATAAGTCGGACCTGAGGGAGTATAAGCTGTTCCCGTCAGTTCCTAAGTTTTAACTGGGAGGGCCTCCACTATCCCCTCCAGACACTTTCCAAAACATGGGTAGCTACACCCACTCACACATCAAGGCAGTATAAAAAATCTAATCGTAGGGCGCCCGAACAGTAGCATGTCAATACCGTGACAACAGCCTATCCGGAAGGATTTTTAACTCTGCAGAGGTTGTACACTGTACCCACAGGTTATGCTACTCCTGATCATTAGAGTTGCATAACGCCTATCCCATATCTACGCAGTTTTTCACAGATTCCACCCAAGGTGCAAACAGGGGCCATCCCTCGGGGTATTCCAGGCCGTCGATGACGCGTCGGTACATTCTCGGAGCCAGGTCGTGAATATACACCGCATTCACGCCTTTTCCTGGTCCTCTCCAATCTCGGGTATTACCAAACCAGGTGCTATATCCGTGGGCTTACGCTCCCATAACGCGGGCAATTACCGTCGAGGGCTAGGCGGCGAGTCATCTCACACCCTTCTCCTGTTCCCTTGTGTCTTCACTACCGACCCCCCAGTGGTTCGATATGGAAAGAATACGTAGAGGGAGTAAGTCCTGTCCAAAATGTACAGGTTATGTGGTTGCACGGGAATTACCAAGTCGAGGGCTAACGAACCGGTCCTTATATGGCAGGGGTGGCGGTCTCGTCCACGGCAGGTGGACCACAGCGAAGCCTACACACCTATCACCATCACCTCAGGTGAGCCCCACCCCACGGGCAGAAACATCCCCTCTTCACCTAGCACCAGTTGTTCTAACCCCGCCCCTTTTATTTATACTCACACCACCAAACTCTTTTAATTCATTTTGCAAATTAATGGTATATGGTGCGGCGGTGCGGAGCACCGTAAATGGGGTCTTAAGCAGATCTAGTAACAAGGTAATATCCGTTCCGTAAAACTATCTAGGAACGGAATCTCTATGGCTATCAAGGACACGTCGTCAATGGTTTTCAAGGAAGGTATTCATATCTATACAGCAAGTTACTGACATAAATATAAATACCTAAGAACAAGTAGGATTATGACTAACACAATGTTTCAAACCAAAATATCATGCATAGTAGAGTAAATAGTCACTATAGGAGCATTAGCAAGTTATAGGTTCCAATATGAGGTTAGAGCTTGCCTGCAAACTCCTTAATCTTCAAGCTTGAGGTTGGAGGCTTCTTCTTCAAGATCTCAATCTTCAATCTCTGGCTTCGTGCCCAATCTACGAGCTTCTCTTCATACGTAGACCTTCTGGTTCCGCTTGAGGTTTGACTCTTCCTTACACTCAACGTTATCTACGCGAAGGAAAAGCCTAATAAAACTACTGCGAAAGAAACAAAACTCAAGAAAGAGCGATAAAATCCAAAGAACTTCAACTAAGAATCAGATAACACCGCGAGGAAAACTTAGGGCAAGTCATGCGTATTGCGGTGCCTATTGACTTAAAGTAAGGTTCTGTGAAGGGTTAACATGCATTCTCGCTAGTACGAGCGGGAACACGGTGTGTAGCTTATGTCATTTTGTGCATACCTTAATTTAGAGCTATTAACTAAATAATCACATCGTTTGTGCTAATAGGTGGCACGTGCACTAGTGTATGCCAATATATTGCACGGGCTTTCTAGTGAATATTTCTTGATTCTACTATACAATTGAACTCCTACACTAAATATATGGCATTAACTGTGATGTGGTGACGTTCATATTGCTACTGTTAGTTATTTAGTTTATACCTATATGAATTTACTACTTTATGTGCTTAATGGTTGATTTCCTAACTTATTTTATATAATTAAATTATTAAAGCTAACAAATGACACAAGCGCTAAAAGGTGCCATTACATGGGTGACTGCATGGCAGGTTACTTATGGGCTGCTAACTAAAGTGTTTACTTACTTCCTAGCACTCTGTGTTTAACTATTAATTCTAATTCTAATTTTAAGTTAGGTTATTTAGTGCTAACATGGGTGCGCATACTAATGTGTGCTAAATAATGAGGTTATGCTTTGCTGTGGTGTGCCTTAGCTAGTATAAATCTATGCTTAGAATGCATTATAACTAAAGACTTGCACTAACAACAATAAAACAAATAGAAAGAACAACAATTAAACTCCACAAAGAACTTACTATTAAAGCAAACCAGCAAAAGCGGATGTTGGCTGAGGTTTGGATGATTCGATGTGGTGGAGTTTGAGACAACGGTTCTAACGGGGCTGAAACCACTGAAAATGGAGTTGGGGTGTGGCGGTGGTGAGGCGAACAAGGTGTTCACGATGGAAAACAGGAAATCTCCCCCGTGGACACGCTACCCGGCATGTGTCCACAACTGTCAGGTGTGTGTGTGCAGGCGTGAAACAGGGGACGAACTTCGTGGTGATGTCGTCAGCTGGTCTGTGACCGAAAACTGACAAAGGCTGCGTGGACACATGGCTAGGCCTGTGTCCATGGCCTCTGGGCACCTGCGTGCCCAGAATCGAGAAAAATCATGTGGACACGTGGTTTGGTCTGTGTCCACGGCCCCTGGACACACGGGTGTCCAGAATCGGGGATTTCTCCGTGGACACGGAGTACTGTGACGTGTTCGTGGACACGTGAACATGTGAGCTGTGATCGTGTCCGTGGACACGTGGACTGTGACCGTGTCCGTGGACATGTGAAAGTGAAAGTTCGGGGTTTTGTGGAAGTTCGGGGATTCGTGGACACGTGAGAGTGAAAGTTCGGGGTTTTGTGGAAGTTCGGGGATTCGTGGACACGTGAGAGTGAAAGTTCATGGTTTTGTGAAAGTTCGGGGATTCGTGGACACGTGAGAGTGAAAGTTTGGGGTTTTGTGGAAGTTCGGGGATTCGTGGACACGTGAGAGTGAAAGTTCATGGTTTTGTGGAAGTTCGGGGATTCGTGGACACGTGAGAGTGGAAGTTCGGGGTTTTGTGGAAGTTCAAGGATTTGTGGACATGTGAGAGTGAAAGTTCATGGTTTTGTGGAAGTTCGGGGATTCGTGGACATGTGAGCCATGGCTGTGACCGTGGACACGTGGGTCGTGACCGTGTCCATGGACACGTGGACCCGTGGGCTGTGACCGTGTCTGTGGACACGTAGATCATGACCGTGTCCGTGGACACGTGGACATGTGGACTGTGACCGTGTCTGTGGACACGTGGACTGTGACCGTGTCTGTGGACACGTGGACACGGGAGAACTGTGATGTGTCCGTGGACACGTGGACACGGGAAAACTGTGACGTGTCTGTGGACACAGGGACACGGGAAAACTGTGATGTGTCTGTGGACACGTGGACACGGGAAAACTGTGAGGTGTTCGTGGACACGTGGACACGGAAAAACTGTGACGTGTCCGTGGACACATGGTCACGTGAAAACTGTGACCATGTCCGTGTCTAAAGCTGGGGGGGCTGTGTGTGCACTTTATTTGTGGAGGTTAGAAGGTTATTGGGCTTCAACTCTAATTAACAGAATGCTCATGTGGGCCATTATGTAAATTAGAGAATAGGTAGCAGGGACCAATATGCAAGGAATTGGGCTTCCAAGAACGCAATGGTAGTTATTAGAAGGTTTTGGGGCTATCTGACGCTAGTATAGGTGGTGTCAGGGACTAAGATGTAATTACGGAGAGTACAGGGGCTTAGTGTGAAAGGAATGGGACTGTACTATAAATAATACAGAACTCCGGGTCTCGTATGTATGAGTTTGGATGAGCCGTTTTCCAACCGAAGACAGTGGACTGAGTCCACGACTCCAGCGGACCACGGATGAAGGTGTCACTGGTCTGCAGGGCTCGGTGGACCCAGGTCGATCCGGAGTGTTAGATCGTGAATGCACAGACTCAATCTGGGCCGTCCATTTCGGGGTGGAGGGGAGGCACGCATGCTCGGCGGCCGGAGCCGATGGGGATGGCGGCACCATTGCAGTGCTCGCCAGAGAAGCGGCGGCCGAGCCGCGGAGCACGGAAAGCGACGCGTTTTGACGACAAGGCGGAGGAGCTCATCCCGAACTCGTCCGAGGTGGCGTCGTCATCCGAAAACGGTCGGTAGCAGCTCGCGACAGAGCGGGCGCCATGACGGTGGTGACGCTCGCGGAGGATGGCCGGGGAGGGGTAGACGGGACACAAGGATAGGCGTAGGAGCAGCAGGGTGCTTTGGTGAGCCTCTCCTCGGGCTCAGATGAATCAGAGAAGGGCCGTAGAGTGCCGGCGACAGAGGATGGTGGCGTGCCACGGCGGTGCGCGGTGCCAGACAGCAGGACGGCCAGGGAGCCTCGGGACTCAGGCGGAGCAGCACAAGGGAGGCGCAGTGGAGCTTCACATGGGCTCAGAGGGAGCCAGGGCGACGTCGCAAAGCACTGGCAACGGAGGGCAGGCAGCGGCCGTGGTAGCGCACATTGGAGCTCAGCCTTGGGCGACGCTTCCCAACATTGATGACCTTGGGAGGTATAGGAGGGCGTGAGGGTGGCTCAGGTTTTCCTGGAAGGAGAGAGGTTCACCGGAGGAGGCGAATTGTGGTGGCGGCCCTCACCGGTGAACAGTAGTGAACGGTGGGGAGTGTTGAAATTGGGGCTGGATTCAGCGGTGGTGGGGGCCGGCTGTGGTGCAAGGGCAGAGGGAGGCCAGGCGGCAGGGATATCGTGCGTGCGGCACGCCAGCAAGCGCGTGGTGAGCTGCGAGGGCGCCGAGAGGCAGGGAGGAGAGAGGAGAAAGATGAGGTGCAGTGCTGAGCCGCCGGTTGGGCCAGCCTAGCGGCTGGGTCTGGCGTGAGGAGAAGAAGGAAGGAGGGGAGCTGGGCCAGAGGAGGGAAAAGGAAGCAAGCGGCCCAATACGAAATTTGGAAATTTGATTTAAATTGAACTCAAATGAGTTGAGAGGATTTTGGATTCAAAGGATTGTTTGAATTTAGGATTCAAATAACATGTCAGACGGTAGATTGAACAAAGAAAAAAAATCAAACACTTGTCATACTTTCAAATTTTAATATTTTGAAATTTCCGAATTAGTTAAGTTTTAATTTTGTGAGGTTTTTGCCCTTTGAGATGGGAAGGAAAATAGAAAAAGGAAAATGTTAGGGTGCTTTGTTAGAAAAATTTCGAAAGACGCATTTTTAAATAGTCCTCAAAATGGGATATCACACTTCATCACCAATAAGCTGAGTAGACGACAAGAAGATGTCTCCATCGTACATCTTCCTTCCGTTGCCATCCTTCTTACACAAGCTGACGAAGTTCACCGGAAGGCTGTTGCTCCCGTCGTACTTGGCCTTCTTCCTCGTGGTGAGCTCCAGGAGCACCACGCCGAAGCTGTAGATGTCGCTCTTCTCCGTGAAGCAGCCCGTCCGGATGTACACCGGGTCGATGTAGTTCATGTCCCCCGACACGCACCACTCGGCGTGCCTGCTGGCGATGGACACGAACTTGGGCGACCCGAAATCAGACACCTTGGGCTTGAGTCCCTCGTCGAGGAGGATGTTGCCGGGCTTGACGTCGCCGTGGATCCGCTTCCGGTGACCCTCGTGCGAGTGCATGTAGGCGAGAGCCTCAGCGGAGCCGATGGCTATTTCTAGGCGCTCCGTCAGCGACAGCGCGCGCAGCGGCTTTTCGGCGCCGCCATGGAGCACGTCGTGGAGGCTTCCGTTGGGGACGTACTCGAACACCAGTACGGGGAGTTCCGTCTCCAGACAGCACCCAACGAGCCGGACCAGGTTCTCGTACCTGATCTGGAACTGAAACATGATCTCGTCGACGAACTCGCTGCCTTGCTGCCGGCGGGGATGGTGTTTCCTGTGTTCAATGATGGGGCGTTTAACCGCGACTTTCTGGTTGTCGTCGGTTGTTCCCATGAACACCATGCCAAACGCACCTCTTCCGATCAAGGTGCTGTAGTTGTTTGTGATCCTCTCCGGCTGCTCTGGGGTGAATATGCTGATGTCCACAGCTTTTAGTATTTTGCCTCCGTTTTTCTCGAAGTTGCCTTTCCGTTTACGCCGCTGGCGCTCCTTGAGAAGTAAACATAGAAGGAGTAACAAAGCTAAGCTGGCGACGCTTGTCACTGCAAACATACAGATTGAGATTGTTGGCATTAGTAGCATTATGACAACATGACATCTCCGTCCATTGCAATAGCCAAATCTCATTGGTATGTTGCTAAAGACATTTTAAAATTTCTGAAACTGTTTTATAGATGCACTGTTTCATTATCTGGTGTTTATTACCCTACATCTCTATTAATGATTCATGCTATTCTTGAGATTGCTGATCATTTGAATCAGTATGAGAATGATAAAAAACTTAGAGAAGTAATTGTGCCAATGAAAATAAAATTCCTCAAGTACTGGGGTGACATTCCTTTGTTATACTCTTTTGCATTTATTTTGGACCCTAGAGCTAAACTTGCTGGTTTTAACAATGCTCTTCAGTTTATGTCTCAATTATATAACCATGATTACTCTCTTTACTACACTGAAGTGAAAACTGAACTAAGTAACTTGTTTTCTAATTATGAGTCCAAGTTTGGTTCTATAAGATTGCAAAGGCCTCAACCAGTGAACAATGTAGCAGGTAAGAAGGTATGCTCATGAAATAGAATATTTGGTAGACCACCTACACCTACCCCAACTCCTACTGTTGTGCATGTTCCATCTGTTTCTAACCCTATATTACCTTCCAATGCTTCTGAATTATCCACTTATTTGGAAAGTGACACTGTTTTCCAGTTTGATGATTCATTCAATTTGCTTAGATGGTGGCAGGATCATAAAAGAACTTATCATGTGCTCTCAATTTTAGCTAAAGATATCATGACTATACCTGTTTCCACTATCTCTTCGGAATCTGCCTTTTCTTTATGTGGCAGGCTGATCGAGGAACGTCGTCGAAGTCTCACACCTGAACACGTGGAGATGCTATCGCTGCTGAAGGATTGGGAGCAAGGATATGTTCAGCAACAACACAATATGGAGAATGCCGAACTTGTGGACAAGATGGAAAACTTGTTCCTCGATGCTTCTGGTTCTGGTTCCGGTGCAGATGGTTTTGGTTCTGGTTCTGTTTCTGGACCTGCTCCTTGATGTCTTGATGATAATCATGTTACTTTTGTTAGATCACTAAAAGAAGCTGGTTGTACTCTTTTTTTCTTTAGGGTTTTGTCCCCATGTAGTTGAAATGGGGCTTTACCTAAAGGTTTTTAATGAGGCAGCCCATTTTGTAATTTAGCCTCTTTTTAAAAGTATTGTGATCTGAAGTTGCTTTGACCTTTAGCTGATTAGCTCCTTTGCGATTTCTGAACACTATGATCTGAACTTGTGAATCTGTGAATTCTGTTAACTGTGACTGTGATTGTGAATATGTTTTCAAGTTTTCTACTCATTTTTTTCATAATTTCAAGTTTTCTGTATGATCTGATTTGATAATGTGATTCTAGATGAAATTTGAAGTTGTTTGAGTGTTTTTTGATTGTTTGACAACCCGGGCCACGTGCCGGCCCGGCACGAATGTGTCGTACCCCATTTCTAGGATACACAGTGCACCACGTATCAGTCCCTGAATCAGTAGCTAATACGCACTAATACATCAGAATGTATATCAAAAGCATACATCGAATAAAAGGATATACCTGATACCGGACCTTTAGCGGCAACTCGGTGAGGATTGAAACAATCCACAACCAGTTGACCAGCTAGAGGTAAAGCAAACAGCGGAAAACATGGCCCAAAGCCATAAGCAAACTTGGGAAGCAGAACGAAAACCCAACACGTTGTCGTCTTCTACGAACCTTCTCTGCCTAAAACCACAGCTGCAAACTGTGAGTACATAAAGTACTCAGCAAGCCCTAACACTAAGCAGGGGTATATATAGATGCACGTTTGGCCGTAGCAAAGATTAGGCTAAAAGGTCTTCTTTTGCAAAAGGCCTGTTTTATGCAAGGTTCACTACAGAAGCTTTGAAAAAGAGATCACAAGATATTTGTTGTCCATATTTTAGTAGGTTGGTCCTGGGGGAGATGTTCATCAATCCCACCAGTACCCAAGTTTTAGTCGGGGAGCTGGCACACAACCGTATCATCCCATGGCACACAGCCTTCACTTTCCAAAACACAGGCACCTACACCCACTCACTCCAACAAGATTAATAATGAGACTAATCATTGTGAGCCCAAGCTGTAGCGTGTCAATACCGTGACAACAGCCATCCCGGATCGATTATACACTGTACCCACAGGCTATGCTCCTCTTGGTCCACAGAGTCGCATAACGTTCACTCCAACACAAACCAAGGTGTCCACAAAATCTGCCTCAAGATACTAACAGGGGTACCCCTCGGGTTGTGCTTATGCAGTTACATGAGTAGTTAAGGGTTGTCATGTATTGTTATTTATACTAAGGCATTCGTATGGGTATGGACTTAGGTTATGGTTTGCTTACTATAGCACTGGGAGGTCCATGTGTCGTATTGTGCTTAATCATGACTTAGCAGTATTTACTACGGCATAGCTATTAATTACTAGGTTCGTTCTAACCATATTCATGTGACTGCGTTAGTAGGCCATGTGGATGCATGCACTATCGAGCATTTATAATGCCAATATGGTTATGTGAGTGCAAGCTAGTATATGGCATGTTTAGTTGATGGTGTGATGTGTCATTTTACATACAATCCTATTTTATACTGTACATCTAGTTAGATGCATTCTAGAATATCCTTATTTAGTTTATAACTAGATGAATGATTGTGCAATAACTAGAGATTACTTACTTAATTCCCTAATATGTGGTTATTTTCTAACCATTAGTGCCTAATTGATTGGATCTTAGTTTTGTCGTTTATTACTAGGGGTATCATGTGACACATGCAATAATGTAGGTTAATGCAAAGTGGGATGCACGCTAATCTTACCACTAACATGTATCTACCATGATGGTATGAGGTACACTATTTATTGATTTCTTAATCCTTTACGGATATGCAATGATTAGTGTTTAGCAACTAATTATCTAGTTTTATCCTTATAAATTTACCAAAGCTAATACGTGGCATGTCCTAGTGCATATGAATGCAGGGTGGTGGACTCATATGCACTATCTAATATTTACTTTATTTAATTATATAATAAACATGATTTTAATCTATTATAACTAAAAGTTAATCACTTTATTTCATAACATGTGGTTGCTTTCTATCAGTTAGTGACTAGTTATTAGTTCCATATTAATAATTAAATTACTACCCTATATAGATGATATTACTATAGGTGCTGTGAAGGTCCTGCATCATCATTAATTACCTATCTTTCATGTATATGTGGGTTAACCTAAGTGATCAATGATTAATTATCTGGTTTAATTTAATTAATTAAATTACTAGAGTTAGCAGGTGATAAGCGTACCATTGCATATAAACAACAGAGTAGTGTGTCATGGCTAATTATTTGAGTTCTAAGTATTCGTAGGTCATCTACAGTGACTAGTAATTATTTACCTATTTCTCTGTTATTTAGCCCCAAGTATTTAATTAGCTACTAATTAAATGATTCTAACTTTAAATTAATTTACCTCGATCTAGCAGGTGCAGTCATGTTAATGCATACTAATGATCTATAAATTAATACTAATGGTGCATATTCTAATTAATGAACTATGCTAGGTATTAAATCACAATAAAACACTTGTATTGAAATCGATAAAATACTGATAAAGCAAAACGGCTTAAAGCTCTGATAAAACTTACCAATAAAACCTAGCAAGATCAGAGAGTAAATAGGGTTTGGATGATTTGATGAGATGGGGCTCGATACAATGATTACAACGGTACAAAAATCGTTGGAAACGGATTCACGGTTGGAAAGATATAGTGATTTGAGTGTGTATGAAGGCTTCAGGGACCTTTTCAAAAATTTTAGAAAAGTTGCTAAGGGCTTTTCCGTAGTTACTAGAGTTGGCAGGGACCTATATATGGTTGTACAAAAGTTTAGGGTGCTAGGTGTAAATATTTAGGACTAAATTGTGATTAAGGGAAAGGTCAGAGGTGTATATGTAAAATTATTAGGCTTAAAATATAATTTCATAGAGCAGCAGGGGCTTAGGTGCAAAGTGATATTTTCTAGAATTCTATGGAATTATTTTTGTACTGGAAAAGGCTTAGGAATATATTTTTGTGTGCAATATGCGGGGTGTACCTAGAAGTTCATTTTGTTAGGCTGACAGGTGGGGCCGAGGGGTTTCTTTTATTTTTGTTTATAAAATCGCGCTGGTTTATTTCTGGCCGTTGATTCGGTAGCGCGCGGTTGGGATTTAAAGGTGACGTGGAGGCTTGGTGGCCTTTGGATTCAGATCGGTTGGTTCGGATTTTAAAGAGGCAAGAAGGGCGACGTGGCTCAATCGAGGCCATTCATTTGAAATCGAACAATTTGAATTTAAAATGGCTGGTTGGGGAGGCTTGATCTAATCGTGAGCGTCCGTGATGGATCCGACGGTCGACAGAGACCGAAGGCTCGCGCGGCGACCGGCCGTGACAAAGACAGCGGCACCGTGGCCGAAGCCGGTCGGAGAACAGCCAAGGCTCGCCGCGGTGCTCCAAACTTGGCGGGAAGAGGCTCAAAAGGGAGAGGAGTTCACCGCGGTTCTCGTGAGGAGGTTGTTGTCGTCGCGTTTCGGCCGTGGCGGGCTGGCGACGAGGGGGAGGAGGCGTGCTGCCGCGGCGCTCGGTGTTGAAGTTTGGTGATGATGGGGACGGCTTAAAAGTGTCGGGGATCGGTAGAGGAGGTCATGGTGCTGCTTTAAGGGTAGGGATTTGCCGGGGTTAAGCTTCCTCTGCGGCGAATTTGTGGCGGCCGCGGTCGGACGAGCTTTTGGGGAAAACGGAAAATCCGCGCAGGAGGAGCAGGAGAGAGGAGCCGGGGCGCTCTTTATAGGCGAGACGGCACGGGCGATGACATGGGCACGGCGTGGGTAGAGGTATGGGCGGCCATGCCGCGGACGGGACGTAGCGACGGAGGTGACCCAATGACATCTTCAATGCTGTAGGCGAGAGGTGACGGGACGAGGCAGAGCTCGGTCATGCACGCAAGGGGATGACGTGAGCGCGCGCGGGGGTGACGTCGGTGTGCGCAGTGGTGACCGAGATGGCGGCGGCGTGCGTGGCGCGGGGTCGTCGACAGCGGGCGCGGCAAGCG
>BCLF01000058.1:368239-415666 GCA_001602275.1 Zoysia japonica | reverse complement strand
GCCGTGCGCTGGGCCGCGCGTGAGTGGGGAGGAGGCGGCCGGCTCAGGAGGAGAGAGTCGGCAGGGCCGCGTGAGAGCTGGGCCGAGAGTAGGAGTAGAGAGAAGAATCGGCCCAGTGAGGGGAATAGGTTCAAATATTTCCAATATTTGATTTAGTGTGTTTAGGTTTGAATGGAATTCAAATTTCCAAATAAATTTCAGATGAGTTCGGCCAAAAGAAATTCAATCAAACAAAAGAAGAAAAGCAAGCACTTAACCACACATAATTTTTAATAATTTTGAAAAATTTCAAATTAAGAGAGGTTATTAATTTACATGAATTTTTATCTTTTGAATCAAACAAGAGAGAAGGGAAAATTTGTTAGCATTTTGTTAGGAAATTTTTTTAATTTCGATTTCTAATTCTTGGTTAAATTTGAGGATATCACAAAATGGCCCGTCGGGCTGGTTGGCCCGACACAGCCCGTTTAAGAGCTGTCGGGCCGTGCCTGGGCTGAGGGAGGCGGCACACGGGCCGGCACGGCACGTCTCGCTAGGCTATACGTGCCGTGCCGGGCCTCTATGAAACCGGCCCGAGCCCTAACGGGCTGGTGCCATGTCGGCCTGGCACGGCCCATTAGCCAGGTATACCTACATGTCATCCAAACAAATACCAAAAAGTTGTAGTTTTGTAAAATAAGTCACAAAAATTGTATTTTTGTGTTACAATAGTACAAATAGTTGCAGGTTTGTGAAATTTACTCATTCTGGAGATGTCTTTTTTTCTGGTGGGTTCTGGAGATAATAAGGGGCCGGATCACTGAATGAACATGGTGGGAGTATATGCTCACCTACAGTCGCTGTGGCATAGCCTGGAAATATGGGCCGGCAGCCCCCCTCACTGTTAGGAGCATGCACGTGCGCAAATTTGCATGCACACTCATAACTACCTGGTGTTTTTGGCATATGGTAGCACTGCCACAATGATATACCTTTTCATACACATCAGGATTCTGTTTCCGAAGCAAGCACTCGTCAATATCTGTGCAATCGAAATGGAAATACAAATTAAATTTCAGTTAGATGCAATATGAAGGGAATTCTCTTTCAAAAAAATGAAGGGAATTTGGTCTTATCACAGAAAATGAAATGGAGAAAAGAAACCTTCTGTCATATGAAAAAAAAAACATTAGAAGCTGCTAATGACCGACGACTAACTAACCCTTGCATCCGTCGTTGAGGTAGGGATTTCCTTGGTATCCATTGGAGCAGTCGCACCGATATCCACCCCCTTGTGTGTCGTTGGGGTTGACGCAGGTGCTGTCGGTGCTGACATAGGCGGGAGCTGTCCATCTTCTTTCTGGCGTCTTCTGGCAAGCACAACTGGAATTAACCGGTTTCCCTGGAAACCGAAACCTTAGAAAAAACGTGAAAAACCTTAGGAAAACATTTCCCTAGAAAATGCCTTAGGAAACCGTTTTTAAGAAAAATGTTGACGGAAAAGACCTAGTGCCCTACGACTGTACAGTAAAAATAGTAAAAACTCCTCTTTTCCTAGGAAAACAGTTCCTAGAAAAATTTTGTGGGCCCGGTTAAAAAAAATAAAGAAAAAGGCACTGCCGGTCGCCACTGCTGGCCATGCCAGTGTGCCTCCGCTCTGCTCGCCGTCCACCGCCGCCGGCAGCCGCCCTGCACGCCACCCACCATCACACGGTCGTCGTGGCGCAGCCGCTCTGAGTAGTCGAAATCCCTGTCCAAATATGGCTAGGCATTCCGGCGGCACGGCCCGTCTCGACACGGCCCGCCTAACGGCACGGCTCAGTAAGGCACGGCCCGCCAAGGCACGACGGGCCATGCGGGGGTCGTGACGAGGCAGCCCACATACATAAATAAACAAATCTGTTCATGACTGTTATGAGTTCAATTTTTTGTTGGATAACGGCAGCAGACCTTAAATAATCAGAATCTCTTATTATGACTAAATATACTAGTATAGTATTTAACGCTTGTGTGAGCGTGGATGACTTAGTTGATGGTGAAAGTGACTGCTTTTTTTTAACATACTCGTTGGAGGACTAGCTCTGCTCAGTCTAAGATATACTTAGTTGATGGTGAAAGTGACTGCTTTTTTAACATACTCGTTGGAGGACTAGCTCTGCTCAGTCTAAGATATACTCCAACAAATTGATGATAACGGTGTACTGTTGTCGACAAGCAAGTGGTGCGATGGTATTCGTAGACTATCTGGCAGCATATCCATGCTTTCACAGCTTTTAAATTGGTACTACTCCTCTACTATGGCCAGTGGTTAGTTACTCCTACCATTTTATTAATGAAGCATGCATCCATGTTTCAAGATAAGAACTGCTTGTAATGGTAGATGATTTTTTTTTTTTTGATAAAGTAATGGTAGATGAATTACTACTCCAGCAAGGCAGCAAGCTAGGTGTGTTCACACAATGAGAAGTCAATGCACGCACTTGTTCGAAAACCACTGGACCCTGTCGTCCACCAAATCCACCTGGGCCCTCTAGTCCAGCAAAGCCACCTGGGCCGTGAATCAGGACATTGGTCGGCCTTGACGGGTAAGCCCGGCCTCAAAATCAGGGCCCAATTTCCGGCCCGCGCTGGGAAATTAATTAAACTAGTCCTCAGGATGAGCGGTTCAATACTTGAGGGGCCTAATTAACGGCTTGTCACCATTTCAGAATGAATTCAGGGAGGCAAGGTTGTGTGTGTGCCTTTGTGATTTTATCAAAATTGTTTGCGAAACCTGTTAATTGAGCATCGGACTGAGTTAAGCTGACAAAATCACTGGGCTCCTGATCGAAAGGGCTGACGAGCTAGCGAACACTGGGTTCTGCATTTCTGCACTGGCGGTCACCATATGAATCCGGAAGGAAGCTCGTAATCTTCACGGCAATGGCGGCGCGTCGAGAGGTCAATAGACACTGGAATACGTACAAATTCTTCAGTTGTTGCAGCTTCTGTTCTGCTACAAATTCTTCAGGACCGGAATGAATTTCTACACGAGACACCCAAAGCTTCTCTAATTCGAGCTACAGTCCACTACTACTGTACAAGGCCCAGCATCATGCTACGAGTGGCACAAGTAGCTCTCGATCGGTCCAGGACGTGTTGACCATGCATCTGTGCATTCTGCTGGACTCTACACGGCAGAGAAATTCCATGTTAATTTCTCATGCATGACCTGTCACCGTACTGGTATGAACATGACGACCGAGTTCCACGGAAAACTTTTGCCACGAAGTTTAGGTTTTTGAAGCATCTGATGATAATTTGGATGCGTGGTAGTAATTTTTAACTTTATCAATGTCACTGATCATTGCCGGCCCACTGATGTGATGTTTGTGGACTTATGGTTGATGCATGGAGAACTGAAGCATCAATCACTTAACAACTACTGTCATATCCTCTTTCTGCACTTTTTTCTACTCCCTCCATTTTTAAATTATAGACACCGTTGACTTCAGACATCGACTTTACTATTGGTCTTATTCAAAATAGCTTGATGAATATTATATATTATGTTATAATTTGCTTTGTTATCAAAGTAGTTAGAACTATGAATTATAATTTTACATATTTCAATTAATTTTTTGAATGAAATGAATGGTCAGAGTTGATGTATGAAGTCAACGGTGTTAATAATTTAAAAACGGATGGAGTACTCAATTAGAGTTCAGCATCTAAAGCTGATTGCTCACTGACACGTCAAGCGACGGCTTTTTTGTGTTTTCCTGATTTCTCACTCTCTGGGAGGACTTCACACTCCTCTGGTTTCACACTGCAATCCAATGGTAGAAAATGACACATGCTAGTGTTTGGCTTAAGGAAGCAAAGGCGATGGAATCTCTCTTAATTAATCTACGATATATTTACGTCCAGTTGTCAGCCAAACTTTACCTTTTTTTTAAAAAAAAAGGTGCGTTAATTTTTCACTTAGCACAAGCTTTAGTCATGACGAGCGATGACCATGACTAAGCTGCATGCTTTTGCAGAGTTGTTGCTTGGCGTTTCGCTTGTCTGTCCCCTCCCACATCGCTCTAGTTCCCCGCTTTGGGTGCAGAAAGTTCTCTTGCAGTTTGGTACTCATAGGTGGCCAGATGGAATAAAGATTAGTTGGCCTTATCCATGAAACGCAACTTTAGCTAGGTTTTGTTTATTTAATTTAAGAGGAGTTATCTTAATCAGAAGCATGATTTGCATGATGGATGTATATGCTAGACTTTACGCGTGGATTTCTTAATTTTCTTCAGTCCCCTCTGATCTCTGTACTGAGAGTGGAATGGCCAGTGCCAATGATTGATGCTACAGGCTTAAGCTAGGTAACCTATAATTGATCAGGGTTTCTGATTATTTAATATGCGATCAATTATGAAGTTCAATAAGAGTACTCCTAATCAGTGCCGGCTCTGGGCCGAGGCCATAAGGGCAACCGCCTAGGGCCCAGTTTAGATAGGGGCCCAAAAATTTTAGTTCATATATATCTGCACCTATTAGTTCTGCTGGTTAGCCCATTGGCCCAAACAACGTAGAAGAGGCTCATATAAACAGAATAGATGTACAAACGTCTTCAAACTGAATGGTGTTTCTGATCCGTTGCCAAATGCCGCAAACATAAACTCCGTTCCTTGAATCCAAGCGATGATTTGGGGCATAGACCTCACAGCTCAGTCCAAAGAAAGAAGTAAAAGAAAACAAGCTTAATTAGTTGATTGCACACATATCCCCCTCAGTTAATTTGTTTAAATTTCCCTTCATAACTAAGTAGTTTGAGACTGGCGAAGAATATTGCCTAGGAGATATTTATTTGAACACATGGAATGAACTTAGATTGAGGTTACAAAATAATCAGATAATAAATGATTTTATCAGAGCGTAATTCAAGAAAAAAAAGTGATGGAGGCAAGTTTTAGTAAGAATAGTCATTGCCAAAAGAAAATCTTCATAAATACAATTTGCTTTTCGTTGATATTTATACACACACATAGCTTGAGGGCCCTGGTGTCGATTTTGCCATAATCGTGTTGCCTTCGCTACACAGATGAATATAGAGCCGGCACTGCTCCTAATGGCCATACCAGATGAATATCTTGTTGCCTTCGCTACACAGATGCTAGTGTTGTTTATCATGTCTGAATCCATAATCATGCAGTACAGTAGCAAGTCAAAGAAACAGAGTTTCTAGAAGAGCAGGTGATTTTAAAATAGACCTAGATGGACCGTTTATTTGCGTTGATCTTGAAGCTTTAATTGTTCTTTTACCTTAAAAAACATTTTTAATAATTATTAATTATTGAATAATTCAATTTGAAAAGTTATAAATGAGTTTTGGCAGGTGACGGTAATCAAAGACATATTTCTTTATATCAACGGTT
Organism: Zoysia japonica; assembly: GCA_001602275.1. NCBI lineage: Eukaryota > Viridiplantae > Streptophyta > Magnoliopsida > Poales > Poaceae > Zoysia > Zoysia japonica. Next base: position 410,285 of record BCLF01000058.1, on the reverse strand, counting down.
GAGATCAAATTCGTGTTTTACCTCCTAAAATGTGAAACAACATCACTTGGTCTATTTTAAAACTAGGTCATCACTTCACAGCCACATAAAAAACTAGTGGCGCGAAGCCTTGTCGTCCTTTTTGACATCTTGGGTTGGACATGCTTTCTTCCGCAATTCCACCCATTTCCTACTTTATCCCCGTTGTAAGCAACATCATGTTGAGTCAAACAGTCAAATGAAATCAAACTAAGCGAAGAAGAATAAAAAGAATGGAACTTTAGTTTAGAAAAGGTATGCAGTAAGGTGCTTGCTGAATTCCTTGTTGCCTCATTGCTTTGAATTCCACACGTTTTCACTTTTAACGGAATCATGTTCATATTTCAAAAGCATGAAGAGGATGAAATCGACATGCAAATAACATTGGCTGCAGTTGAATACTCTGATTGTCTGATGAAGCACTAAACATATTGTACCAATTCACTCAAAAACAAAAACTGAAATGTGGCGTCAGATTTGTTCGTAGATTTTCTATATATCTAATTTCTTGCCCTACGTACAAGTAGTCAGTCCACTTATTAAAAAAGAAAGTAAAAAAACCATACTACTAAAATGTGGCTTCAAATTTGGTCAGAGAAAGTTACCCTACGTACAAGTATTCTGTCGATCTACTTGTCGGCCAGTGATCGATCACTGATGCATGCTGCGTGACCGTCAAACACGCATTCACAGATGGATTGATCCCATGCATCGATCCCAGCTCTCTCATCTTCTCTTTGAAATTGACTAAATTTTCAGTCGTCAAGGTGCGTGTGGAGATCGGCAGCACACACACTTCCGTCGCCGTCTCTTTCAGCTTCCTCACCTAACGAGTCGTCACAACCATTCAACAAGTTCTCGGCGACGTTGTGTGCCGCCGAAGGCTGCGGCGGCAGCACCGGCCGTGACAGGCGGAAGGATTGCATACTGCAGTCGCTAATCGGCGCTTGCTCGGGTAGTCAAATTAAGCTTGCGCTTAGGTTTTCAGTTCTGCGATTTGTCTTTCCTTGTGGAGAAGTAGTTAGTTGTGGCCTATGAACTCTGCTGGATGTAATTTTCAGTACAGCTGTTCTCCAAAGTGAGTCGTTTTGGATTTCCACGTTTTTAACACGGCTGATGCAACTGATTTCGTCAAACTTATGGTTGTACCTTACCCACCAGTTCCAAATTCAGTTGAAAGTGCCGATAGAAATTTGGAGGCAGCAGCAGACGGCGAGACTGACGAGATGATCTGAGTAGAGGTCGGCACTCGTCCACTTTTCCTTTTTTTTTTTTTTGCCACTTGGCGATCGACTTCTAGTAATACTTCTGAGACAAAAAAAAAAATTTCGCTTCTGCCTTAATTAACAACCGACATATAAACAAATTCGGTATGTAGAAAACAAAATTCCTGGAGTATATGGCACGCGCGGAAATGCCTGTTCTTCCAATACGTTCATACGAGTCTGAAACACTGATCTCCGATCGATTCTCCACGACTACACGTACGATAGAGAGCTGGTGGCCGGGATCCGGATAGAAAAAAAAATGCATTCCTACCGGTAAAGTAAACAGTCAAAGCAGGAAGAAGAAGGGGAGATCTAAGAAGTCCGGCTGGCCGGCCGCCGTCGCAGCTTGATTTGCCGGCGAACCAGGGCAAACGACACCCGAAGTGGCAGCTTCTTCCAAACGAACTCTGACTGTGTGACTGACCCGTCAGCTGGTGCACTGACGATGATTGATGCCTCAGCTTAATTCTTCGCTCGCCTGTAGTATTGACCTGATTTCTGAACAGGAAGCATACGGCCGGCGTCGCTATCGATCGACTTGCCATACAGACCAGCTACATACGTAGTAGCAGGAGTATATACCTGTCTGTTTCGGCGACCTTTTGCGCGTCAAATACGGACGCATGTAATTTGAGTGGTGTGTATAAACTGTAAAATACGTCAACGACCTGTCAATTTTCAAATCCTGCAAATCTGTTGGCATGCTCTCTCTCTCTCTCTCTCTATGTCTTCTCCTTCAACGTAGAACAAGGACTTCGATCATCAGAGAGGATATTCGATCCTTCCTGCACGCACGGTGCAGCTAGCTAGAATGTGCCTTCTCTGGAGATGCATGGTCACAACACAGACACGCAAGAAATGAACAGCAGCTAGATAAGGAAGCTGCAGCCCATATATGCTTTCGTCGATTCGAACTGATCGATCAACACTTTCTGATTTCGGAAAATCTGTCGACCTGTCGCAACGCGCTTGCGAGCCGAGACATCAACGTGATGAAGCAGCTACCCCATCCTGTGGCGGCGAAGCAACGTCAGTTTCGATCCAGTGCTCGAAACAGCAAAGGATTATAGAAGCTGTCATGCATCAGTCTCGATCGATGACGATGATGGACCATCAATCTTTCAGCATGCATGTTTCATTCAATTCATTACTAGCAAGCTGTAGCCGCCATCTTCTCGGCAGTGGCGTGCCATCCATCCTCACCTCCTAGTTTAAGCTTCTCCAATCCTAGCTTTTGGCTCCATCATGGCGTTGTTGTATCTATCCAAGACGAACAGCAGGCTTCTCTGGGCAACTGATGGCGACCACTTATTATTTGCTTCTTCAAAAAGAAAGAAAAATGGATGCTGAATAATCAAGATCCATTTATTATTATCTGTGTCAAACAAACAACATGGCGTGCAGGAGTGACGCACTCTCACATTGTCCACGTGGGAATTTGGGGGCGTTCCATCGATCACTGGCAGGACGCATGTATGGGTAGTGATCGATATGGGTGATTGATATCGCCAAGGACCAAGGGGGATGTGTGTCTAGGTAAGAAGGTCGTCGCCAAAAGAATTGTCCAAATTCAACTGTTTGTGTGTGTGGCTTCCCATAAGTTTGGGGGTCCGTGTCCATGATCTATGCCGTCAAACGGCATATATATCCAGTGGCTCAGATATCTCTTCTAGGCTTTCCTGTCAAACGTTTTTCCACGTTAGAATTCCTCCTCCTGGTCAAGCTTTTTTCCACATCCGACGGAGAGGGCATCTATACGTACTGCTGAAACAACTGTTCAAACTACTCCTAATTAAGTGTTATCGCCATCGTCAAAGGATTAATCAGTTTGCCATTTTCTTTATCCATGTAAGGCCCTGTTCGGTTAGAGGGGGGAATAGGAGAGGATTGGAGTCGAATAAAAAAGATTAAATTCACACTTAGAGAGTAATGAATTCATTTCATACTTAGAGAGTAATAAATTCATTCTCTTCTAATCCCCTAAATCAGCGTAGCTATAGCTCCCATAAGTGTTCATAAAACTGTCCAAACCGGACTGATTTTCGCAGTTTTCGATCAAACTGGTCTAATTTTATTTGAGCAGACAATCGGTTTTTGGTTTAAATTAAAATTAAAAAAAATAAAAATCAAAAATAATGAAAAACCAGTCAAACCAGTCGGTGAACCGGTCAACCAATTTAGATCCAAAATTGTTAGTAGCTGCACACTTTAATCTGCAAGTTTATTATGTTTTCGCATGGGATGGGTGAACATACAAGTTGATGCAGAAAATAGTTAATTACAGCTAATTAATAAAACCATATGTCTAGCATCTGAAAAGGAAAAAAAAAAGAGGGAAAAGAAAGAGTAAAGCAGACATGCATAAGGGAAGAGTAGCTAGGAAGTAGGGAGGGTACTTTGGGTTGCTCACATGGGCGTGCGCCCGTACGCATGGGAATTCTGTTCCAAAATGGTCTGTACAAGAGTCACATGCACCTGCTCCCATAGGTCTGAATCCTCCTGCAATCAACAGTCCCAAGCGCCGTCCTTCCTTGATGATCCTGATCAGCCATGACCGTCGTCTCGTCGTACACAAACGTGCGTGCGCCAACAAAAAAGAGAGGCTCGATTCATTGCATTACTAATATATTCCTGATGAATAATTTTGATGAGTTACAAATAGAAGGCTCTGATTAATACTACTAAGTACGTAATGAAATTGGATTCAATTTGAACCACGTGGAGAAAGATGTACAGCTGCAACGCATTGAAAACTTTTCAACTTCTCGCTCGCCGCACGCACAGCTCCTGCTTGTATCGATCTTGGATTTTTCCTTCTTTTTTTTTTCCAATCCAATGGCTTTTGTGAAGCTGTGAGCTGTCCAGTCTTGGTCTTCTTCTTTCTCGCGCCATCTGTAAGTAAGCCTTCAACCCCCCTATAAAAGGCATCCCAGTTCCGCTCCGAATCTCGCAACTTCTCCGCGCTCGCGTTTCTCTTCCTTTCTTCTCTTCTCCCTGATTCTACCTCGCCTACCTTGTCGTCTCCAATAATTTAACGATTTTCCAATGGAGATGGCGCTCCAGCAAAGGGGGAGCAGCAGCAGCAGGCCCGGCTCGGCCACGCAGCCGACGGCGATGAAGAAGGAACAAGAGGAGGAGGAGCTCCGGCGGGGGCCGTGGACGGTGGACGAGGACCTCACGCTCGTCAACTACATCGCCGAGCACGGCGACGGACGGTGGAACGCCCTCGCGCGCGCCGCCGGTACGTAACTACGCGTTCTTCTTGTCTTGAGCCTCCGATCGATTGGTTCATATCAGTTGGTCAATTAGGATTTAAGAGATGTGTGTGGTGGTAAAACTGCAGGCCTGAAACGGACCGGGAAGAGCTGCCGGCTGCGGTGGCTCAACTACCTCCGTCCGGACGTGAAGCGCGGCGACTTCACCGCCGACGAGCAGCTGCTCATCCTCGACCTCCACTCCAGGTGGGGCAACAGGTGGTCCAAGATCGCGCAGCAGCTGCCGGGTCGCACGGACAACGAGATCAAGAACTACTGGCGGACCAGGGTGCAGAAGCACGCCAGGCAGCTCAACTGCGACGTCAACAGCCGCCGCTTCAAGGAAGCCATGATATACCTCGCCCAGCGCGCGGCCGCCGCCTCCCAGTGCAACTCTCAGTCCCAGCAGCACCCCGTCTTCCTCGCCGGTGGTGACAGCAGCAACGTCGCCAACAAGTCATCGGCATCGTCGTGCGATCTCTCCGCGGTGCTGACAACAGCAGCCACTCCTCCTCCGGCTGCCTGCTCGTCGTCCTCGGACTCATCGCTCACGTCGACCGAGTCGGCGCACGAGGAGAAGAGCGTGCTGCACCTGCCCAACGCCGGCGGCTGCTGGCCGACGATGCAGAGCGCGAACCACGAGTTCTGGGACCTGCAAGAGCTGAACGTCGACATGCCGGACCTGACGGGGTGGGTGCAAGGCTTCTCCGAGGGCATCCCCGACGCCGATCACAGCCTCTGGAGCCTCGAAGACATCTGGCGGATGCAGTGATCAACGGGTTATTCATTTTTTTATTTTTATTTTGCACCCGCTACAAAAACATATAACGAGTTCAGTTAAATTTCGTGCGTATGACGATAGAACAGAGAAACTGCACTACTGATGACTGGATCCATGATAACTAGTATTAGAGTATTCTCTCTTTCTGAACTACAAAGAGATGTAATTTTTTTCTTTTTCCATATCATATTCATACTCTTGAATGGACAAATTGATCACTTTATCATCAGCAAAAGAGCCGCATGTGGCCATCCGACAACCTAATGCATGTATCTAGAACGAGAGTCAAGATCAAAGAGTACCGTCCGGAATCATCCAACGTCACAAAACAGAAAATTTTAAACATGCCTGATCGCAAAATTAAATGTTAAATAGAGTATGGAACAGCCAGTCAGCTTCGTATAGATTTATCAGCAAATCATTGGATCTTAAAAAATGAATCCCGGCTGTATTTTACAGTTCAAGTGTATAGCTTGTGGTGTGTGGAATCCTCTGTCCGCTCTCAGTCTCATCCATTCCAGCCGCAGTTCATGCATGCACCGGCACCGGCCAGCCGCCGGCGGCGGCGCCAGCAGGCCACGCCATGGGGGAATAGACGGATAACTGTCACGTGCTCGAACTGACCCGCCCCCATCCGTCCAGCTGGGGGAGGCGACCGACGGAGACAAGGTGCCACGTCACCGGCGGTCAGCCCTGCCGTATCATCAGATAGTCAATCACGGCCGCTGATGACGCTGGGCGCGGTGGCGAGGTGGCCGTCGACGGATCGTCGTGTGTGTTTTCACGAAAGGAAACCAAGTTTGGCGGCAAAGGCGGCCATCCTCTGTTTTCCATCGTCGACACATCCATGCTCTGTTTCCCTTGTGCAGTGCTCTGTTTAGTTTCATCCCGAATTAGCTCGGCCATGGCGACCTCCGCGGCGCACCCAACAGCGGCACCTTAAGTAGCATCCTCTCGTATCGTTGGTCCGGTCGAGCACCACCAATCCTGAATCCATCACCATGGCGCGGCCGAGAGAAGCGGCGGCCCTCGCGCTCCTCCAACTGGCCGCCGTCGTGATGCCCGCGGCGGCGGCGACTGGTGACACCGCTCCGTTAAGTAATAAGCTCGAAGCGGCGGCGACCGCCGCCGCGTTCAGCAGCTGGGTGGCCGCGAACCAGGAGAGCTACGCGATCAACGCTGCGCTGTACGCGAAGAAGGCGGCGGGCGACACGGGCAACACCCTGGACGTGGGCCTTGCGGAGGCGGAGGAGAAGAAGGTGACGTACGTGGTGGACGCCAAGGGCAGCGGCAACTACACCAACATCACCGCCGCTCTGGAAGCCGTCCCCGAAGGCAACACCCGGCGCGTGATCCTGGAGCTGAAGCCCGGCGAGTACCGCGAGAAGATCTTCCTCAACATGAGCAAGCCGTTCGTGACGTTCAAGTCGTCGGACCCCCTCGATCCCGCGGTGGTAGCGTGGAACGACACGGCGGCGACGCCGGGCAAGGACGGGAAGCCCGTGGGCACGGTGGGCAGCACGACCGTCGCGATCGAGTCCGACTACTTCATGGCGTACGGCGTGGTGTTCAAGAACGACGCGCCGCTGGCGAAGCCGGGCGCGGAGGGAGGGCAGGCGGTGGCGCTGCGGTTGTTCGGGACCAAGGCGGCGCTGTACAACTGCACGGTGGACGGCGGGCAGGACACGCTGTACGACCACAAGGGGCTGCACTACATCAAGGACACTGTCATCAGAGGCAGCGTCGACTTCATCTTCGGGTTCGGGCGGTCGCTGTACGAGAACTGCCGCGTGGAGTCGGTGGTGAAGGAGGTGGCGGTGCTGACGGCGCAGCAGAGGTCGAAATCCATCCGAGAAGCCATCGACAGCGGCTTCAGCTTCAAGAACTGCAGCATCAAGGGCGTCAAGGGCGGGCAGATCTACCTGGGCCGCGCGTGGGGGGACTCGTCGCGGGTGGTGTACTCCTTCACGGAGATGGGGGAGGAGGTGGTGCCGGTGGGGTGGGACAAGTGGGACATCGAAAAGCCCGAGAGCACCGGAGTGTACTACGGCGAGTTCAAGTGCACCGGCCCCGGTGCGGACGCCAAGAAGCGCGTCGGATGGGCGCTCGACCTCACCGAGGAGCAGGCCAAGCCGTTCACCGGAACACACTACATCTTCGGAGACTCGTGGATCCTGCCGCCGCCCAAGTAAAATTATTACTACTACTAACCATGTTATTCCTTGATAGATCATCATTCATTCATCTCAGGGCGAACTCCCCCTCTGCTAGCTGCTGCATATATGATATATCAGCAGCTGATGATGATCAGTTTGCTGCTTCGTACTACGAAATTACGGAACGTTTGAAGGACCAGTATGTAGATCCTCACTTGACATCATGTCAGCCGACTTGTTGAGCTGAAGTAGTAGTATATTGTAACCGTATATCAATGCAATCGGTTGCTATAAATTTTGAGTCTTTTTCTCACAAATTTCATTCTTTTTTTTCTGAAAAAAAAAGTTATTTAACTGATTATGGGCCTGGGCCGGTTTCTATTGGGCTGGCTGCCTGCTCTTTCTTCTTCCTGTCGCATGGCTTCGGATGCAACAGGTGACCCTAGTTTTTTCATCGCCCTTAGTTCGTGCGCGGTGCGCCGCCATCTTCTCCTCCCTCTGTCGGTAACACTAACAGCCAGCAAGGTCGGCCGCCTCCAATCCATGTCCACCAACGCTGCTGCTACTGCTACCATGAAGATGAAGCCGTCCTCCCGGCGGCCGCGCACAGGAGCGGCACGACGTGCCCCCGCCCATGTCCTCTTCAACGTCAACGCCGTGGTTGGCATCCACAGCAACCGTACCTCCGCCACGAGCCATACCAGGAACAAGGTACCCATCACGGTCTCCTTGGTGTTCCGACGCCCGCCGCAACCGTCCACCTTGTTCGGGTGAGGCTTGCAGAACCTTATCACGTATCAGCCCACTCTTTGCGACAGAGGTGAGGAAGAAGAGGGTATCGTTTATTTAGCGGCCAGGAAGAAATTTATGCCCCCCATGGTTTGGATTCTTGCTCTTGGGATGAACGGTGAAGGAAGGCTGCGAGCTGTGGGTTAACTATTAGCTTCATATATATATATATATATATTACTTCGATCGCCAAATATTTATATTGCTTTGTTGTATGTTACAGCAGTTGCTGTGGACGACGTGGAAGAATCAAATGACCAAGCCGGTGTTGAGCAGTAGATTACGATGGAATCATAGAGTGCGAATTTGAGGGTTGCGGTTGTCTTTGCGGAAACTGCGTGTCTATTTTATATACCCTGCATTTGCTGGTGTTCGATCGACAAATTCTTTTGTGTTCTGCAAGCATGATCAGATTAAGAATTTCGTGTGCATGGATGATGCAGCAGCTTGTATATACTAGGTTCAGGTTTTAGGTGTACTACTAGTGCCAGTTTTTGAGATGTAATTCATTGTGTTCATGACTCAGATCCAAGGTCCCATGCAAAATTCAAAGCTTTTCACCGCAGGCACAAGACTATTTGCTGCAACATTGCAAGGCTTCAGTGAGGTAGAACACCTCCCAAGTTCTATTGGGCTGTCTTCATAGCAGTTTCTATTGGGCTGGACCATTTTTTTTTTATAAAAAACAAATTGGGCTGGACCTGGACTGCGTTAAGCTGATGACGAGAGAAGAGGACCCACAAAATTCTTCTTCCTCCTCCTGCTCGGTTGGTCCCAAGGAAGGAAAACACAAAAAACTGGCCAAGTACTACGCCAGGACGCGACGCCTCGCCGCTGGCCGCCGCCTCTCCACCGCCGCGGCAGAGCCATGCCCCCACCACCACGACCCTCTCCCGCCTCCTCCTCCCACATGCTCCTCCGCCCACCCGCTCGCTTCCCACCCGCACCCCGCCGTCGCCGCGTTCCCGCACGCCGGCTTCTCCCACCTCGCCGACCACCCGCTGCTCGCGCGCGCCGTCCACGGGTTCGTCCTCCGCCGCGCGCTCCCTCTCAGCGCGTTCCACCGCAACACCCTCCTCGCATTCTGCTTCCGCCGCGGGGGCTCTTCCCCGACAGCCGCGCTCCACCTGTTCGACGAGATGCCGCACCGGACCGACTCCTCCTGGTACACCGCCGTCTCCGGTTGCGTCCGCTGCGGCCTCGATGCCACGGCCTTCGACCTGCTGCGAGACATGCGGGCGCGTGGGATCCCGCTCAGCGGTTTCGCGCTAGCCAGCCTCGTCGCGGCGTGCGAGCGCCGGTGGGGGTGGGAGGAGGGCGCCGCCATCCACGCGCTCACGTACAGGGCCGGGCTCATGGGGAACGTCTACATTGGCACGGCGCTCCTGCACATGTACGGTTCCTGCGGGCTCGTGTCCGACGCGTGGAGGTTGTTCTGGGAGATGCCTGAGAGGAACGTCGTATCGTGGACGGCGCTGATGGTGGCTTTGTCGTCCAGTGGGTATTGTGAAGAGGCGCTGCAGGCATACCGTCGGATGAGAAGGGAAGGGGTCACGTGCAACGCGAACGCGATGGCCACCGTGGTCAGCTTGCGCGGCGCCCTTGAGGATGCGGCGGCCGGGCTCCAGGTTGCTGCCCATGTCGTGGTCTCTGGTCTCCACTCACATGTCTCCGTGGCCAATTCTATGATCACCATGTTTGGGAGCCTCGGAAGGGTGCAGGACGCCGAGAGGCTCTTTGATCGGATGGTGGAACGCGACACCATATCGTGGAACGCGATGATATCCATTCACTCACATGAAGGATCGTGCAGCAAATGCTTTCTGATACTTTCAGATATGCGTCATAGTGGAGCAAGGCCTGACATGACGACTCTGTGTAGCTTGGTATCTGTCTGCGCCTCATCAGATTATGTAGCACATGGAAGTGCGATTCATTCTTTATGTATCAGGACTGGCCACCATTTTGCTCTTCCTGTTATCAATGCTCTGGTTAACATGTATTCTTCAGCTGGCAAATTGAACAATGCTGAGTTTCTGTTCTGGAACATGAGCACAAGGGATATAATATCGTGGAACACCATGATTTCCGCATATGTGCAGAATGATAACTGCTTTGATGCCATGAAGACAGCAGGCCAGTTGCTTCAGACTGAGGAAGCCGCACCGAACCACATGACATTTTCCAGCACCCTAGGTGCATGTTCAAGTCTGATGGATGGCAGAATGATTCATGCCATGATATTTCGGCGACACCTTCACAACAACTTACTGGTAGTCAACTCACTCCTCACAATGTACAGTAAATGTAGTTCCATGGAAGATACAGAGAAAGTATTTCAGTCAATGCCCACTTGTGATGTTGTTAGTTGCAATGTGCTTATTGGGGGATACGCAGCTCTTGATGATGTTAATAGGGCAATTCATGTGTTCTCTTGGATGAGAAATGCTGGGATCAAGCCAAATTATATAACATTGATAAATCTACAAGGATCTATCAAATCCTTAGTTGATTTGCGCAGCTACGGCACGCCCCTGCATGCATACATGACCCAAACAGGATTACTGTCAGATGAATTTGTTACTAATTCGCTGATCACAATGTATGCAACGTGTGGTGATTTAGAATCTAGCTCTGACATATTCCAAAGAATCATCAACAAGAGTGCCATCTCATGGAATGCTATGATAGCTGCGAATGTACAGCATGGTCATGGAGAGGAAGCCCTAAAGCTTTTTATGGATATGCGGCATGCTGGAAACAAACTTGATCATGTTTGTCTTACTGAATGTTTGGCATCCACTGCAAGCTTGGCATCACTAGAAGAAGGTATGCAGCTACATTGTCTTGGTGTGAAATCTGGACTGGACTCAGATACCCATGTGATTAATGCTGCAATGGATATGTATGGGAAATCTGGAAAGATAAATGAAATGCTGAAAATGCTTCCAGAACCTGCCACTAGACCCACGCAGTGCTGGAATACATTGATATCAGGTTATGCAAGATATGGTAATTTCAGGGAAGCTGAGGACACATTCAAGCAAATGGTCTCAATTGGGCAAAAGCCAGACTATGTAACATTTGTTGCCCTCCTCTCTGCTTGCAGTCATGCTGGTCTAGTAGACAAGGGTATCGAGTACTATGAATCTATGGCATCCACATTTGGTGTTTCCCCTGGAATAAAACACTCTGTTTGCATAGTGGATCTCCTTGGTCGTTTAGGCCGATTCACAGAGGCTGAAAAATTTATTGAAGAAATGCCAGTCTTGCCAAATGATCTAATATGGAGGAGCTTGCTGTCTTCAAGTAGAACTTACAAAAATCTAGATATTGGGAGGAAAGCAGCAAAAAATCTTCTTGAACTGGATCCTTTTGATGACTCTGCTTATGTTCTTTTGTCAAACTTATATGCTACAAATGCAAGATGGGTTGACGTTGACAAATTAAGAGGTCACATGAAGACCATTAAGTTGAACAAAAGACCTGCTTACAGTTGGCTTAAGTTGAAGGATGAGGTGAGCATCTTTGGTATAGGTGACCGGAGTCATGTGCATGCTGAAAAGATCTATGCGAAGTTAGATGAAATCTTGCTAAAGCTAAGGGAAGCAGGTTATACTGCTGATATATCATCTGCACTGCATGATACAGATGAGGAGCAAAAGGAGCAGAACCTTTGGAACCATAGTGAGAAGCTCGCCTTAGCATATGGGCTTGTCGCTGTTCCAGAAGGATCTACAATAAGGATATTTAAGAATCTCAGGGTCTGTTCAGATTGCCATTTGGTATTTAAGCTGGTCAGCATGGTTTTTCACAGGGAGATTGTTCTTAGAGATCCTTATAGGTTCCATCAATTCAGAGGTGGTTCATGCACTTGTTTGGATTTTTGGTGATTTAATAGGCAGTTGATTCAATATTTAAGAATGTATATACCCAAATGTGGCTCATCTCCCTCTTGTATATCACATCTAATGGCAACCGACGGAGTTGGGTATTGAACCTACGTCTCCTTTTGCATCATTGTAGAATATTTGTAATATACTCTTATTGATAAAAATACTTCAAGAATCCTAGGCAAGCCATTTGAAACTGCAGCATTTGATTTCATTATATTCATACAAGTGTCTGGCACGTTGCTTGCTATCATATGTTAATATATAGTGGTGTTTGGTGAATACGTTAGAGACATGAATGATTGTTCAACCATGACTCGTTCTCACACACTAAAAAAAAGGTACAAGAGTACTTGCTTTGCATAAGGCAGTGGTTTTGTGCTAAAATAAAATGGAATTTACGCGGGAGCTTATCCGGTTGTGCAGCTGCTTAGCATAGAATTCGTTTTGACGAAGTCAAGTTAGATTTGGGGTGCCGCCACTCACAACTTGCTCCCCTAGAATTTAGATTTCAGGCTGAAATACTCTTAGGGCCTGTTTGGCTCCCTTGAATTGGATGGAATTGAATTAGATTCCTAAGGTGGTCTATTTGGCAGCCGGTGGAATTGAATTGTTGAATTCAAACCATTTCCATGATCTTGGTTCCCTAAGCTTAGTAATTCAGGAGAAAATTTTTTGTTAGCAGCAGCAGTGGGATTGGGCGAATCAGAGAAAAATCTAGGCCGGGAGGAAGATAAGAGAGGAAGAAGAGAGCAGAGCAAAGGTAGGTAGTAGAAGGAAGATATTGTTTATCTCATACAATGCTTAACCCCCTCTGTTATATACTTTTACCTTCTCTACATACTTAAAAGCTAGAAAAGCAGATATGAGTGAGCATTCAACATTTTGTTCATTTCCAACATTATTTCAAAAGCGAGTTTTTTAAAACTTTGTTTGTTTTCAACTTCTGGCTTTTCAAACAAGGCCAAGTTTCTGGCTTGCTGATGACATGGTACGTGCATTGAGCATATTTTAAAGGAATAGAATTGCTGTTGTCCTCTAGCCCTTCCGGTTAGAATTTGGTGTTCATGTGTCAGACTACTGACACTACAAACAACAGTACATAAAAGTCAGTAAATCCTTGTTTCTCGGATACAAAGTAGAGTACTTTTTTTGGCCTTTGGACTGAACGCCTTGTGAAGGTCCTCGCTTGAGATCGAAGCTGGGGTCAGCATCGACTGTCAGATCGGATACTACCACAGTTACTCGTATTTGCAACTGACCAACGCTTGCCGGGCAGGGTTGAGGATGGGCGCTGCTGCTCCATTTTTCAACGAGCTTCAATTGTCTTTTGCGGGAAGAAGAAACTCCTATAATTTGTTTGTTAAATTTTTCCCAAAATGAAGCGATCACAAGCTTCATTGTATGTAGACTCTTCATCTCAGAGTAACATCGGATATAATTGCCAGCATCATGAGCTACACAACATCACAGCTAACTGTTGCTCCTAGTTTCAATGGTGCGCATCGTATGAAAAAGAGCTATTGTTATTCGTCTTTCCTCAGTTATTTAGAATAATTTATAAGAACAATCCTTGTTAACCGTTGTTGGTTATTCACGCAACAACATTCCAAAGCAACATATACGACTTACAATCAACTTTTTCCTAGTTTTCCCATATGCCACGAGCCATGAGAGAAAACAACGCCAGTCTCGCCCATCAGTGCAGGCTGAAGCTTCAGGCTTTGTGAACCAGGAAGCAATGCGCCAACTTTCTGGAGCAGCTCAAGTACCCATCAGGAAGCGGCTGATCACCACGGACCTTTCGTATTCTTGGCCTATGACATCGATGAGCCATCCTGTTTGCTGTATCAGGTCGACAATGGCAACTACCAACTTCCATCAGGATTTGAGGCCATCAATCTTCAACGCTTATCTTCACAACTCCTTTCGGTAGAGCATCCCCAGATGTGTGCCGTTGCATCTGAGCCTGCAGGCTGTATTGCTTCTGCAGGTTCCTAAGCCTGTCCATGATCTCTGAGAACGATGGCCGTTGTCGTGGATCGCTGCTCAAAGAAAGGGACACTTGTCAAGCAGACTTCATAGTTCCTATTTCTCAGAATGAAACTACAGTTTTCACGAAATAGGATGCGAATTCCATTGTTTTAGACGTTAATTCAGAAGATACATGAAACTAGTAAGTAATTGCTTCGCAGAAAAAGAAAGCATGATACTAACGTGTCCCAACAATTCTCTATCAGCGATGCCCATTGAGGATCTACGTCGCTGGGAATATCCAACCTACGATCCATGAAACCGACTGCTCCAATAACCTGCAGCAATGGATGGTCACAACACTAAGATTTGTTTTTGCATGAGAAAGGCACAAGGCTGTCAGTAAACTTTCTTTCGAGGTGATCTAAGTTCATGGTAAAAAAAATAATGTTTTTCCTAGTATCTAAAGCTATAAAAAGAAATGCCTACAGATTTCACCCGGTGGGTGGGTGGGGTGGGGTGGGGGGCAAGAGCAGAGGATGCTTTTTAAGGTCATTTCTAAGCAATTAAACAAAATAACATGCCCAAGCTGCAATAATTAAACTAATAGCACCATTTGTTCCTAGATTCATTGTGTTTCCATGTATGTTTGTCCTTTTTCTATCTGAGTAAGTAATGCACCAATTAACAATCACATATAGTAACCAGCAACATAACAGAAATCGGCAGAAACTTAACCCATAAAAAAAATTAGAAAATGTACCTGCATTGTATTGAGATTGTCCCAGGGTATCTTCTGCGTAGCAAGTTCCCATAGAATGACCCCAAAGCTGTATACATCGGACCTGTATGTAACAAGAACAAAAAGATTAGCACCCTTAAGCCAATTGGTCAGCTGGCACACCCATATTCAATAGTGCCTTTGAATGACCTACTTCTCATCTGAAGGTTCATTACGTAACACCTCTGGAGCCATCCACTGCGGCTGGATACAAAAGTAAAAGCAAATATCAAAAGTTTATTGAATATGCAGTATGCATGAAAGGTTAACATCACTAGCACCACTGTATGACAATCTCATTCTACTTGACAGTGCATGCCATATCCATCCAGTAAAGTTATTTTATACTTACAGTTCCTTTTCCAGTTTTCGTTGTCAAAAATGTTTCAAGTTTCAGTCGTGAAAGGCCAAAGTCTGCAACCTAGTAGAACCAACCAAATGCATGAGAGGAGAAAACACAGAAATTGGACTAAAATAAGTTCCAGGATTACCTTCACAGTCCAGTTCTTGTCAACCAACAAATTTGAAGATTTTAGATCACGATGAACAATAGGTGGGCTGGAATTGTGAAGATAATTAATGCCTCTGGCCTGCAAGATTAATTTTTTTTTTCTTTTAAGAAAAAGACAGTCAAAGCTTGTTTACAGCTAACATATGTACTAATTTGTACAAGCACCAACAGAACTACAGATCCAAAGTTGGTGGAACAGACAAAAAAGGTTCCATAGCAAAGATACTGATTGAATGATTCTCTTCAGAATTTAGTAAAAAAATTTGATGTACAATACGAGATACCCTGTTACATGGTTTTAAATCACATACTTCCATACACTGAAACTAAGAGATATAGCTAGCTTTTATGTAATATAGCTTCCCTGCCACATGATTGTCAAAAATGATTATGTGTATATGCAACATGCCTCTAGATATTTGGAACTGAATAATATTTATCCCGTGCTCTACTGATCCAATATGTTCATGTTTCAAGTGTTAAATTGGAATTTCCTAAATTTAGAGAGAATTTCCTAACTTGTTACTGCACTCACAATGTCCATAGCCATGTGAACTCGCCGTCTTGGATCCACCTTGCCAGTATTCTTTTGAAGTAAGCGGAACAAACTCCCTCTGCGGAATGGAACCATAGTAAAGAAAACAATCAAATAACAAAGGCTTTGAGCTCTTTTTCAGTATAAAAACTGAAAAAAGTGTCAACAAGGCCTCAATATTCTTTAGAAACTGCAAGCAACTGACTCATGCACATATGTTTCTTCTGGTGTTTCTATTTTTATTGCCTGCTATTCGGGCTCTATGGCCATTTTCTTCTTCTTAATATAATGATAAGCAGATCTCCTGCATATTCAAAAAAAAAATGAATAGAACACTTGACCAACCAACCTCACAGCCCAAAGTTTATGAATGTGGAAAAGACCAACAATTTAATTTTGTTTTTCCTTTTTTCAGCAAATGAGCCTAGCTCAGTTAGTTAAGGGTGCGGGTGTACGTCCTGACCACCCAGGTTCAAGTCCTCTTTGATGCAAATATGGGTGCCTATATTTTTCTTAATATTGAATGCCACCTAGCTCCTATGTTGAACAAAATGTTATGCAATTCAAGGACCTCAAATTAAGTCAAGGTATGACTAAATAGGATTTGTGTAGGCTTTTTTTTTCCCCAAAAATAAGGGACTAGAAGATGTAGCCATGTGGTCAAATCAAAGGACAAAGGAAATGACAGTGGCACACCACACATATCTGCCAGCTTTAATAGGTTACATTTTCTGCCTTCACCTTGGCCTCATCGATAAATAATTCATGGTTTGGAACTTCCAGAATAACAGAGGTCCACACATGGATTTTTATGCTTGACAATACTAAGAACAATCACAGCTCAGTTAACAGAATGGGATGATTATGTTGTTGGTGGCTCCGGTATCGGTTACATTTTCTGCCTTCACCTTGGCCTCATCGATAAATAATTCATGGTTTGGAACTTCCAGAATAACAGAGGTCCACACATGGATTTTTATGCTTGACAATACTAAGAACAATCACAGCTCAGTTAACAGAATGGGATGATTATGTTGTTGGTGGCTCAGGTATCGAGGTACCACCCCTCAATATGCTCGACAACATCATCCATGCCGCTGAGGAAGACCTGCGCGCGGCTCATCGAGGTGTACACCCACCGGTGCCACCGAGAGTACACACTTTTGCGCCATGAGCACTGATAGCCACGCGCACAGGCATTGCTTGGCAACACAGATGATGATGTCGAGCATATTGAAGGGTGGTACATCGACACCAGGGGTAGAGCCAGGAACATATTTAGTGTAAAACTTTGAAGAATGGGGGGGGAGGGGTCCCACTGCTTGACACCGGAGCCACCAGCAACATATTATAACTGATTATTCGCTGCATTGTATCTAACAGACAGGTTACTCCTTGTGATCTTGTCTTAGATAACAGAGGAGGAAAAAACAATGACCACAGAAGTGATTAACATGGCTCCAAGTTCTAATTTTTTGTTTTGATTCTTTGAATTGTATGAGATAGAAACATACCGTGGGACAAATTCTGTGACAATACAGAGCCTTTCAGGTGAAGCAACTGCGCCCATGAAGAGTATTATATTGGGATGCCGTAGTTTCTTCATCAGTGATACCTGCGCATTTGAAGAATGGAAAATTCTCTCCCTAATCACATTTTTCCCACATCAACTTGCAGAAGAATAACATTGTTTACTGTTTAAGAGCATCCAACCAGTATTTACTATTTAGAAGCTTAGAACACATTATAGGAAGCAAAACATTGAGAGCGAAAGAGAGAGTATATGAAGTAGAGAGCACTGTGAACATGCTAAGAATATATAGATGTCTACCTCTTGCCTGAAGGTATTTATCATTTCTTCTGAATATTCCTGATTGGAGAATACTTTAACTGCCACATCCTAAAAGTGAATTAAACAGACATTTTAGAATATATTGCTAAAATTTTAGGGGAATTAAATAGACATTTCAGAACCAGTAGCCAATAATCGAAGTTCCATTCAGATTCATAACACAAAAGGTACATACCGAGCCATACCAGTGGGCATGGTACACAGTTCCACAAGAACCTGAAACATGCAAATTCACAAATAAAATATATCTATTTAGAAACAAGCTCAATACCTGTCGGACAATAGCAGGTAAGCAAGAGATTTATTATTATTTATTTATTATTTGCATTAACAGACAGAGGCAAAATGCCATCACTGTCATAATATATGCATGACTTTGATGTGTAGCATTATCATGATATAATGGTATGAACTCATGTCAGTATGACTTTTTTTCCTCAAACATGCATAAGAGCAGTATCTTTGTATTTAAGAGAGATAAGGACCCAAATATAAACACATGAATCATATTATAATAAAGAAGCATGTTGAAAGAAGATCAATTGCAAACAAAGTACAAACTTCTTACAACAACAACAACAAAGCCGTTTACAAACTTCTTACCACAACAACAACAAAGCCTTTTAGTCCCAAGCAAGTTGAGGTAGGCTAGCGATGAAACCCACAAGAACCAAAATTAGACAAAGCGAAAAAGAAAGGAAAAAGGAGGGGAAAAGAGAAGAGAAAAAGGGGAAAAAAGCACCAACTTCTTAGTATAGTTTTTAAAACTAACAAGCCATATGAATCTTCTGAAGCATATGTCAACTAGAGGAGTGTCTGTTTCAACATTTACAGATCAAATGAGCATTTCAAATTGTGAGAAGAAAATACCTTGGCCTACTTGTTCTCCAATTACAAGGTCTTCCCAAAGAATCTCGTAATCGAGGCAATCTGCTTCATAATCTAGTCTCTCAATAGCACTGCTATTCGTACTTAACGTGCTACTCATACTACTAGTGCTGTTATTGTTGAATGACCACCAGGAACCTGTGACCTCATACTTGCTTTCTTGAACATATTCAGTATCTTGGCAGTCTGGGATTATAATTGGCTCCGGAGCCATATGATTTATGTGATCATTATCTTGTGTATCATTAAATGACGGTGAGACGGTGTGACTCTTGAAAGCGTCATCATGTTCAAGTCTTCTCCAAGGCCATGATATCCCCTTCTTGGCCAAAAATGCCTCTGCCTTTGAGCTAAGAATCTTGTGAAGTCCATCTTTTACTTCGCTTGACTCATCAGTACTTGTTTTGCTAGAAGTCCCCGAGGAATTCTCCCCTGTAACAAAGGCATCGTGCAGTACATTCCCACTTGGTGTGCTTGTTCCACAGGATCCCAGTTCTTCCTTAGCATCATGTTCATCATACTGATTCCTACAGGCATCGCAGTTCTGACTTGTCCTGATCCGACAGCGAACTCGACATGTAACCTTTGTAGCCTGTATTGTTATTCTAAAACTCAAGAAAAGAGTACAATGGGGTACAAATTAAAAAGAAATGCAGGAAGAGAAACTTTCCGCTACAACTGAGCGTATAGTCATTTCTTCTGTTTGTTCAGAAATATAACATACCAAAGTTGTTATCTTGGAGGTGATAGAAGGTTGCGGAGATTGCTGGGAGTCAAAAGAACTTTTGCTCAGAGAAGCGCTTTTAGGCCGACTGGTAACATGAAAACGGGGCTTTGCAGAATTTGTATAACGCTTCCCTGAGGTAGAAGGGCCCATTATATCTTCTAATGTCCTCGTATCAATAGAGAGACAGATCAGGCCCACTAAGCTACCGTCATCATCATACAAAGGTGTGTTATTGGCAACAATAAAAAAACGCTCTCCTGACTTGTTTATAACTGGAAACTTCCCTCTCCAGCACTTGCCCATAAATATATTTCCAATGATGCTGTTTGCTGCAGCGGCGTCATCAGGATGAACCAATAATTCAACAGCATCCTGACCAACAGCTTCTGCTGCAGAATACCCATACATTTGCTCAGCATACCGGTTCCTGTATTGCAACAAATAATGCCGGCATTGGTGAGTGTTGTGATGAGTGTATGTAAAATCACAGTCTAAATTAATATTTACAATGTTTCCTAAGTCAAGCGAGCAACAGTATGAATGCACTGAATCTACAGTAATTACATGAATTGTATTGCACCGTGTGCTTAGATTTTGATGTAGCAAGACAAGAGGGACCAACAGTTTTGCTACATCCTCCTTCATTAGTTCCTAGATCATAAGTTCTAGCCATTTGCCAGAAAATCTGTGCAGCTTTGCATGCGATCTGATGAGTGACTTTCAAATGTAAAATATGCATCATGTGGTTTATGAGTCGGAATACATTAGTCTCTAAGATTCTGTTCCAGAGTTGCAAGTCAATATAACAATGTACTCCTCCTGCACTATGATCACCACTGTATGTAAATGTCATAAGCAAGATTGGCATCCATCATCCAACATAGGTTTGGGTGTTGGGGATGCTCCTGTAGTCTGAGATTACTGAAACTGGTTGTCTCGTATGCCATTAAACACCCGGTGCGCAGGAACATCGAACCAAATGCTCCTGTAGTCTGAGATTACTGAAACTGGTTGTCTCGTATGCCATTAAACACCCGGTGCGCAGGAACATCGAACCAAACCAAAAAAAAAAAAAGAAGCAAGACTACTTAGCTCACCAGTACAGGAGCTTCCCCCCGGGCTCAATGATGTGGACGGCCTGTCCCAGCGCGTGCAGGGCCCTGATGTGCTGTCTGTCCGTCAGCCCGATGCGGCCCACGCGTATAAGCCTTGACGACGAAGACTGCGGGAGAGCGGCAAGGGCGCGCCTCGCCCGCAAAGGCTGCTGCGGCGGCGGCGGGCGGCGCGAGGAGGACGAGGAGGAGGGGGACTGCGGGCGCACGTGCTCCGGCACGAGCTTGGATATCTCCCGCTTGAGCTCGGCCTGACCCTCCTCCAGCTCCCGGATCTTCCTGAGGAGCTCCTCCGCTGCCATCACCGCCTGCGACGAGGTGACCGCCAGCTAAATCAACTGGCACGCGGCTGCAGCATCAGCAGGCCGCCTGCCTCCGCCAAGGTGACCAAAGATGGCGCCTTTGACTGGAGTATTTCCGAGGTCTGTGCAACTGCAATCCAGGGGCCTCGAAAATCTTGTGATTCAGGAATCAGGAGCGCCTTCTTGCCGGTTCCAGCGGCGATTTGGAGGAAAAATTTGGCTGAATTCCGCTTCGGGTGAGGTTTGCTTGAGAGAAGGATTTGAGAGCAAATCCGATCTCTGTTAGTAGAAGCTTTTGCTTTGGCTACGGAGGTCGCTTGCCTTTTTGGGTATCGTTTCTTCTTCGTTTATTCCCACAGCCACAAGTTATTGGGAGCACTTTTCTAATTGTGTGTTGGATGACGACGACGCTGCCGCCGCCGCTGCCGGGGATGATCTCTGCATCGGCTTGCTCTGTCTCCGTCTACTCCATCAACTTGGCCTTGGGGAAGAACTTTTGCTGCTTTTTTAATGTCCAAGTCCGGCTAAACTAATGGTCTCCCTGATCGTGCGGCCCTGCATGTCCCGCATTATTATTTTTATATAATATGCATGTCGGCTGAACCGCGCTCGGCTGAATCTTCAACAAAAATTTCTGTGCTCATTGTTTGCTTGTTTGCCTTCCATCATTGTTTGAAACGTGGTATAATTTTTTCTGAAATCCTATGTTTTTTCTATAAAATTAACATGATTTTTATATAATTATATGTGATTCCTACTAAGGAGGCCTTATTAGTAGTTTTTTGGTAGTAAAATGCAAAAAAAAAGGTTATGTTGTACTAATTTTACTTGACAAAATAGTGTGTAAGCATTGTTTGGTTTCTTAAGTATACAAAACATTAACCTAATCAACAAATAAAGGGAGTAGTAGTCTTGATTTATAATGGATTTTTTTTAGGGGGAAACGATTTGCACACTACTCCCTCTGTTCTCAAATTCTCGGTTCTCAAATTATTATCGCCGTTGTCTTTTAACATTAACTTTAACTGTTTGTTTTATTTAAAAAATTAATTTATATTTAAAAAATATAAAAATTATAAATAAAATAACTTTAATGATAAAATAAATTATAATAAAATATATGATATTTATTAAATTTTTTAAAATAAAACGAATGATCAAAGTTAATTTTAAAATCAATAATCATAATAATTTAATAATAGAGAGAGTATATATAAAAAACGCGTGACTGCAGCATGGGGTGTGAAAACAGAGATACATGGACAATTTGTCCAAGGTCCAGGAAGGGGAGCGGATGGATATGTCCGTCTTTTTTTCTTCATCGGATGATCACCTCACAGAGGAACGCAAAAGAAAAACAAGCAAATGCACATGTGATAAAAAAGCAGAAAGAGATCCTCTGTCGGGCAGTGGCTGACGTGTGGACCGCGCACAGGCATAGACCCACGCGTCAGCAATAGACAGTTAGCTCACGTTTAGGTGGTAATATAAGAAGGGACATTGCCGCTGTGGCATAGGGGCGGTGCTCCTGCATGTATCTCTGTTCATATATATATATATATATATATATATATATATTGATTAAAATTAAATTTTATCAATTTTAATAAATAGTATTTTAAAATTTAAATAATATTTATTAAAAAATTACTTATTATGAAAGTTTATTTTATGAAAAATTTATTAATATAATTTATATATAATAAAATATTATTAATTTATTTATTTATTAATAATCAAAATTTAAAAATTTTAACGCTGAGTAAATTTATAAATGCTTTATATTTATGATCAGACGCAGTACTCCGTAACCAGCGCAACTTGGCCTGCGTGAGAGGGACTCCTACCTATCTTTTCAACCAATAAGTCATCAACACTGGAGGAGGCATCATCCGCATTTGGCAACCAGCAAAGCTGAACAACTAAAGTTTGACTGCATCCATCCATATTGGTCTGGAAATTTACAGATCCATCCATGTTTGAGGTGCACATGACATTAAAAAAAAAAGCTAAACAACAGTAGGGGCATTCCGAGAATTGAACTCGGGACCTCTCGCACCCTAAGCGAGAATCATACCACTAGACCAAATGCCCTCTTTGGATGCAGCTATAAGCTTCTCACTGATATTTAGAAAAGCATTGCTCTCTCAGAAACTCTACCCTGACTGATCGAACATGAGAGATTCATCAGTCTCGCCATCGGTGCCCGCAGCTGGGGTTGCAGCAGACGAAGAAGAGAGACATGCCTTCCTCGCCCCGCATCGGAGCCTGCGTCATTATTCCCAGCAAGCAAATCAACCATCCATGGCGACGGACGGAATCAAGAGGTGTCAGTCAGCTATCAGCGTCTGAAACAGCTGAAGAAGAAGTCTGAAGGAGGACCCTGACCAGCGACCGACCTGGAAGAAGACGGTCTCCCCGTGGCCGCAGGCGGCGCAGCGGACGGACTTGGTGCGGGGCAGCGTCGGGTCGGAGGCGACGTCCTCGTAGAGCTCCTGCGTGAACTCGCCGGCGGCGTGGTCCACCACGTTCCGGTACACCAAGTTGCTATCCGATACCTCCTGCAGACAGAGCGTTCCAGGAGTGTTCAGAACAGCTGGAGCCACCTGATGTGTGTGTACCAGCCAGCAGTAATAAGATGGGGAAACGCCATGCCAGTTGGGAGAATAGAATTAAGCACCTGATGGTCGCAGTTCCTGCAGGCAAAGAGAAGAACCCGGTTCTCCCTGTCTTCCTTCGGATACAGTATGTTGTTGCTGCATATCACCGCGTGCATGGCATGGCACAAGGTGCAAAAAAAAAAAAAAAAAAGTGTTTTCCTCATGAAGAAGTGAGCAGGGAAGAGCTGGATAAGCATATGAATCGGTCAGTCATCAGCTCACCATTCACGGCAAAACTTCATGGTGCTCATGGCTGCTGTCTTCCTCTGCTGGTGCTCGCTCGCTCACTGTTTCAGTTCTTGGTTTTACGGGGAGCTAATTATCCACTTACCTCTGCAGTCTTTGATGGAGCCTGGTGGGAAGAACCTGCCTGTATAAAAGAGTGTGGATGGAGAAGGATCGTTCCAGGTGATCGTGGAGCTCTCTGGTCTTTCAGACTCGTGGCATGATTTCTGGCAGCGTTCTACTGTAGTAGTAAGGCTTTTTGGGCCGTTGTAGCGGGCTTCGTGTACAAGGAAACAGTGAACCTTTTTTTTTTTTTTGAGTGTAGGAAAGAGTGAACCTTGGCTTGGCCCGGTAACACAACGAGGCCCAAAAGGTAGTACAGTAGCGATTTTCGACACGGCTGTGTTCCGTGAACCTTAATTACCTAGTCGACGTGAAGAGCGAGCTGTTCTTCACCCAGTTCACACACTCCCTCGCGCCCGCGCCGGCGCAGCTCTCCGGCCACCACGCCGCCGGCTCCCTCCTCAACGGGACGCGCCCACGAGACCGTGCGCGTGGAGCAAGCGCTGCGTCGGGCTCAGCGTCGCCGACACGGACGGCGTCCGGAGGATCCCCGTCGGCGAGCACAGCCTGATGATCGGCGAGCTGACTCACTCGGTCGCTCTCCACGTTGGTCTGCTCGGAGTATAGAAACAGCAGTGACATTTCAGAAGGGTGTTGTGTTCACGATTGCTGTCTCTGCAAAGGCCGAGATGGACGGAAATCTACCCCCGAATTAGAAGAGCACCGGAATCGATTAATGGGCCGGAGAAAACGAGAATGGAGTTCCCGATGCTGCCGCCCTTGTGGACCCGAAAGGCAGCGCCGCCGCCCTTCGACTCTCCAATCACCACGCCCGACGGGTGGCACCCACGGACCGCGGAGCGCCGGCTGCTGCACCTCCTCCACCACTCCGCCGCCGCGCGCCGCCGCCCGCTCGAGCTCCTCGCCTTTGCTGTGCGCCGCGCGCTCCCTTGCTGCTCGCCGTCGCCGCACCACCACTCGCTCACCGCGCTGCTCCTCCTCTCCACCCCGCCTCTGCCCGCGCTTCCTCTACTCCGGCTCCTCCCCCCGGACCCGCCGCCCCCGCTCCCGCTCCTCAACGCCGCCGTCAAGGCCCTGTCTGGCTCCTCCCCGCGGCTCGCGTTCCGGGTCCTCTCCTCCCTCCGCCTCCACCACGCGCCCAACCGACTGACGTTCCTCCCACTCCTCGGCTGCGCGATCTCCTTGCCGTTCCTCTCCGCTCTCCACGGCCTCCTCCTCCGCCTCGGTTTCCTCACCCACCATCCCATCGCTCTCGCGCTCCTCAAACCCTACCCGTTACCGTACGTCCGCATCTTGTTCGACGAAATTCCGCAGCTGAGTAGGTGCACCGTCGCCTACAACACGCTCATGGCGGCGTACCTCAAGGCCAAAGATCTACGCTTTGCGCGGTACCTGTTCGACGAAATGCAGCGCTA
Organism: Zoysia japonica; assembly: GCA_001602275.1. Taxonomy (NCBI): domain Eukaryota; kingdom Viridiplantae; phylum Streptophyta; class Magnoliopsida; order Poales; family Poaceae; genus Zoysia; species Zoysia japonica. The sequence goes on along the minus strand of BCLF01000058.1, from coordinate 385,060 downwards.
CAAGCGCTCCAGGAGGAGCGTGGTCTCATGGAACACCATGATCGCGTGGTGCGGGCGGGACGACATGGCGGTGTGGTGTTTCGAGAGGATGGTGGAGGAGGGGGAGGTGGCGCCAGATGATGGGACCTTAGCTGCGGTGCTGCCTGCTTGTGGGAGGACGGCGAGTATTCGGGTTGGGAGGTGGGCGCATGAGTATGCGCAGAAGACTGGGCTCATGGACAGGATGGCGCATGTTGCAAACGCAGTCATCGACATGTACTGCAAGTGTGGTGATCTCTGTACCGCGAAGACTGTGTTCGAGAGGATGCACCGTCGGAATGTGGTGCATTGGAGCACCATGATCGCCGGATGTTCGCTCAACGGGCGTGGAACTGAGGGGATTCAGATGTTCCGGGAGATGAAGGAGCACGCGCTGAAGCCTAATGCATCGACATTCATGGGGGTGCTTGGGTGCTGTGCGCATGCCGGGGCAGTGGATGTCGGCCGGGAGATCTTCCAGAGCATGAAGTCTGACTATTGCATTGACCCAACAATTGAGCATTACGGCTGTATGGTGGATTTGCTTGGAAGATCCGGCTTTCTGGAGGAGGCGCACACACTGATTCAAGGTATGCCGATGAAGCCCAATGCTGCAATCTGGGGAGCGCTTTTAAGTGCATGCCGTGCCCATGCCGGGCTGCGCATCGCCGAGGTGGCTTTGAAGGAGCTTATTGATCTGGAACCGTGGAACTCAGGGAATTATGTATTGTTGGCCAATCTTTATGCTGAGACACAACGGTGGGAGGAGGCAGGAGAGCTGAGGAGACTGATGAGGAAAATGAGTGTGAACAAATCTCCAGGGCAGAGCTTCATCGAAGAAGTTGAATTTCAGTTCATAAAGTAGCTTTAATCTCCTGGGAGTGGTTTCGAAGGACAACAAAGAACACAGGAAACAGACGCCCTCTGCGTCTGGGTCTGGCGTGGCCTCTGAGCACCCCAACATTCCTAAGTTCTCGTCACCCTACCCGACCTGCATGCAGATGTAAAGCAATGCAATGTCGCATCTCAGTGCAACCCATCTTGTCAGTCGACAGAGAGATGAAGTTACTCAGACTGTGCTGCTGCCAATCGAGTTTATACAAAAAAAAAGGCAATGCGGGAAAACAATGTGGTCACTGTGGCACAAAGACGACTCTGTGCTTTGTGCCTTTTCTCTTTCTCCCTGAAACAGAGGTTTGTGGAATCTTGTCCTCACCTGATTATCAATTTTTTTTATGTCTGTGATATTGCATCGTGTTGCTTTGTGCACAAAAAATCATCACCTAGTTAATGCTTCTACATGATTTAGCTGGTGCTTAGACATTTCGCTTTTTACCAGGCCGTTTTGTTCTATCTGGTCAGTAGTTTAACGATTTACTCGCTGTGCATTACTTTGGTCTTTATACAGCACTGGAATATGTTCAACATTTAAAGAAAAAGATCCACCTCTTATATATATATATATATATAGAGAGAGAGAGAGAGAGAGAGAGAGAGAGAGAGAGGTATCCTATTTTACTCCCTAGGTGTGATATATTAAATCACTCCCTAGCCACTTTGATCGAGCCAGATCAAACCAGAAATAGGGTGCGACTCAACCAAATAAAATTACCAACTGTACCACACGTCATGCATTTATTTCTCCTAATAATAACAGCACCATAATTATAGGGTTTTAATTGGAAAGGTAAATGCGCGTGGAGATTTATTTCCTTTGGTCATGTTGCCATCTTTCTTATTTATACTCTCCCGTTTTCTCATCTGGTTGTTCCGATGGTGTCCTCACTGTGGACAATGATGGGCACAACCACAACAAGTTACCATTATGCTATGATCAATTTCATTTCACTTTTCCAATGTGTTTTTGATGATTTTATGGTTTTTTTACAGCAGTGCTGAGGAGAATGATGACACTAAGCCACTGCAGGTCAAGTTTATGGGCACGTATAATCAGCATGAAGAACCTTCAATTTTGCCGGACTGGATTAACACCACTGTTTATCACAGCAAATCTAGGTGGATGTTGCTCTGATGTTCCTGTAATGCGCTGATACAGTATACAGGTTCATGATGCTGTGCTCAACGAGGGGCATGATTTTGTGTCTTCGATATCATAAATAATAGTCATTTTTGTTGCAGACCAATATTTTATTATAATTTGATTTATCATTAGAGTTATTTGAATTATAATTTAAAATTTTACATATATTTGAATTTTTTTTTAATAAAATGAATGATCAAAATTGATATTATAAGTCAATGTCGATATCAAGAACAGAGAGAGGATTTTTTTTAAGAAAAAAATGTGCCCTTTGAAATTATTAAGCCCCTTTGATAGGGATTATAGAGGTGATTATAGAGCTGATTATGTAAATTCGTACCAAATGGCTCAGCCATAATCACTTATTCTCAAAAATCAATAAAAAGCTCACTGCATATATAGACCAGTATGAAAAGCGATAGACTTGCCACTCATCGCAACTTTGAAGTATTGGTTTGTGTTAAATAAAGATAATATATACATTTTAATACAATAATTGATTTAAAAAAACAATAAACAGTTATAATCTAAATTTATCAAATAGTTTCAACAGAACTTTAGATTATCCTTGGAAGCTGCTTAATTTAATTCCCCGTGGTTGCTTGACCTGTCTGGTTGTCAGGTGTTTTTTACTGGTCGGCACTGAGTTTTCGAGTCTAAAGGAAGGGCGCCCGCAGAAGCGGATCGGGCGTTCGAGCCCAATACGAGCTCTGGGCCAGCCCACCACCGAAGTCTCCTAATCTGGTGTACGAGTCGGATGAGACATAGCAGGGGATTTACTGACTTTCGTTTACAAATACTTGATAATTTTAATTTTTATTATTTATATTTTAATTAATTATAATTTTAAAATTATTTTGTTAGTTAATTTATAAATAACATCATATGATTTATTATCGTATATACTTTAAAAATATATATTTTTTATATTTAAATATTAAAATTTTAAAAAAAAACGAATAAAAAAATTAAAACTGACGAGTATTTGTAAACGGAGGTTACTGTTCTCGTCCTCTACCTCAGGAAACCAGAAATCTCTCCTGCAACACCTTCGCCGCCGCCGCCAAGAGCAGCTCACCCCGTCGAGATGGTGAAGAACTCGTCGACTCTGGTTGATCTCGAGAAAGGCACAGCCGCCTTAAAAGAGGAGGAGAAGGAGGAGGAAGTGGGGATCGTGGACCCTCAGAGGGCAAAGCTGATTAACGGCTTGATGGTGAGCTTCTAATCATATCTCATCATGCTCCTCTAATAGATCTCTCGACTTCTCGATTTCGTCCTCCCCCCCCCCCCCCCCCCCCCCCCCCCCCCCATCTGTGAAGACTTATTGCGGAATCCATCGGCCTGCTAACCCTCGATCTTATGCTTGCTTCTGCTCTGCAGATTGTTTACCTCGCGCTTTATGCGCTCTTCAACTTTGGCATCGTGGCGTATATGGTAAAGGTGTCCGACAACGGCTGGGATCTGTGGTTGTGTATTTTTATCCTGTCCCTCACGTTGCTAGGGAATATCTGGGTGATATTCAAGACTAAGGAACTCTATATCAAGAACTACGCCACGAAGCGGGTGCTGGAAAGTGCCGGCGACCTCAATGCCAAATTATTGGCGTCGGAGAAGTAACGCAAGGATCATGCTAGTAAGGAGTACTTAGTTTTAGGCCTCCTTTAGAATGGAGGAAAATTTCCTGTGAAATTTCTATTGTGAAAATCATGTGTTCCAAAGTCCAGTGCTGTTGCTAAATTAATTGTATGGTGCATGCCGTTAGTAAGTTTTTTTTTTCAAGTTTTCTGAGCGTGGATGATAAATCCATCTTGGAGATTAGTACTAACTATTTGTCGTATACCCGGCCCATCCTGTGTCGCCTGTTTTCATTACCTCATTCAAGGGATTGCGATGACCCAGAAATCTACGTAAGCATCATGGTAATACTTACCTTTCAGCACTTCTGCACAGTAACTTTTTGGTCGCGAGTCTCCACCCTTGATTCTCAAGCATTGCTTTGTTGAACAAGTGCAGATCTCGGAACCCCATCCCACCTCCGGTTTTATGATCTATTAAACTATCTCAGCTCATCCAGCGTATTTCCTTGTTATCTGCTAAACCTCCCCACCAGTAATTAACTATTGCATTCTTTATTTTCTTGCATCTTTTTTGAAATAAATAAAAAAAAACAACTCATTGAGTATGTTGGATCTGCTTGCGCTGTTGATTTAGGCAAGACTGCTTTTCCTACACTTCTCGTCTCCTTTCCACTCCAAGAGACGATCAGAACTTTAATTCTTGAATGCAAGTATTCTCGTGACCTAGTCTGTTAATAGTGTTATATTGTTTTTATTCACGCAATGTGTCTCACAATGTTGAGCTGCTGATGCATAAAAGAGTGGTTCGATATGCCTCAGAGGCCTGGAATTTAAAGGATCTGTGCTCTTGATAGTATTTAAGCACAGCTCATTTTGAAAATAAATTTTACTTGCCACAGTGGACCTGAGTTGCTTGTATGTGTGTCAAAATTTCTACGAGAATGTGCTATGCTGGTCACTGATTCATTATCTTGACATGTTTGAGATGACATTGCTTCAATCAGAATTGTGAATAATTATGAAGTTTCAGACGCCATAAAAAATTCTATCAGAATTATGCTGCTCGTTTTGTTTGCTTTTGCTAATGTTAGGGTTCATAGGTTATTCATACATGTAATGCCAAAATTTCTATCAGGATGCATTATGCTTGTCACTGATTCATTATCTCGACATGTTGTTCAGATCACACTGCTTCAATCAGCATTGCAAATAATTATGAAGTTTCAAACACCTCCACTTCATTGATATCTAAAAATTTCTGTGATCTAATCGACTGTATTAAGATTTTCTCCCATCTTCTAATCACAATAATTGTGGTGCTGATCTGACCAGTGATATGTCTAATGCACGATCAATGTTTCAGACTTGCAAGGCATGGAACCTTAGCATGCTTTCTTTGTTCAGGCCACCCTGATAGTCGAGTTGAGTGCAAAGCCGTGTCTGGCAAGTACAAGATTATCTATGTTTGCCCTGAGACAGTAGTGAGGTAATCTCAGTCGCCCTATCACTTTCTACTACCTAACTTCTGGCTGAATACATAAAAATAAAGCAACTTATGAACTCTGAATTTTATATAGGGCCCATTCGGAATGCGGCTGCGGCTGCAGAGAAATACACTGATGCTGAACAGGTTGCTACAGCAAGCAGCGGCAGTCACAGCCGCTTGAAGCTGAAGTGAGCGCACCCATAGTCTGGAGCATGAAAATTTTTATCTATAACACTTTCTTTGATTCTATATATTTGGAAACGGAGGAATTAACAAATTGTGATTTCATGAGATAGATTATAGATTTTAGGATCTGCACGTAAGCCTTAAACTCGTTTGCTTGATGAAGGAAAGCTTGAACAATAATGATCAATACATGGCTATATTATATATAGCCTACTAATCAGTCAAGAATCTGTACCAGATTAAAAGTTAGGATGCTTCTGTTAAAACTATGTGTGTTTTCAGAATTTAATATGTAAAATTTAGCATAGTTACATTTGATTGGACATATCTGCTTGTAAACGTATTTTTCAAGTAATGAATTCAGTTGGAATGTAATTTTCTTTTATTACCACTGAACAAATGGATTATCTTTTTCATTCACAAGCTGAATTGAGATGAATGCATCTCTGAATTCTTATCATTAATGCGCCGGTGTTGCATTTGGTGTTTCGTAGAGATTACATTGTTTATACTTCCTGAGGATGTTTGTTATCACAATGATGTACAGGCATCATGCTTTGTCTCTTCTGAAATTTTATTGCTGTCAGTATGTTGGGTCAGAGGTACGAATGTGAGCTCCGAACTTCTTTCTAGCTGGTTTGTGGCCTGGATATCTATGCACCTCCATATGTACTGTACAAAATGTACCTGATCCGTAGTTGAGGTACTGAGAAGTATTGCAATGTTACATATTTTTGTCCATCAGACCACTAAAATTAGTTTCTTCTTGTGCTTGCGGACTCCAAACTTTTTTTCCTTGCTACCATCTATGGTATGCTGAGCATCCCTTTGTTCTACCTGATGTGGTACAGGCCTCTATACCGTGCAGTGAGGTATGCAACTAGGTTTTGGTGATTGTTCATGAAGAACAGGCTCTCTGTTCTTCAAAGTTGCTGGTTGCTGGACCTAATTTTTCACTTGTGTTGCTCATCTAACTTCTTAAAAGGAATTTGCTCTGTATATGTTCCTTACCACGCTGAAGAAAAATAAGTGAAAAGATTGTTTTGGTTCCTGATGTGTCCTAATGGTTTTGTAGGATTTCAAGGTTTCATACCAACAACACTCCTTGTGCTGCTGCTGTGGAATGAAAAGTTCAGCCATAGACTCAGTACTCAGGTAGTGCATACTACTGAGGTTAATGTTCATTCTGATTAGTTATACCAACTAACTTTGAAATATGCATGATTGTGTATAAGATCAAGAACTATGTTGCCGAGACGAAGGAAGAACATTAAAAAGAGATCGAGTAAGGGGATTAGGGTTTGGAGAAGGACAAAAGGTAAAGGCAAATGATAGGTTCGATTGGGATGCGCCTCAACCGGCCTTAGCCCTCTTTTTTATAGAGGTGGAGTGGTCTTACCTCGAGCTGCCACGGATCTGGCATTTTAGGAAACAAATTAACTTTGATTTCCTGAAAAACTTCCAAAATAATAGGATTTTCGGACCCTCCGGTCAGTGGCCGGAGACTTCGGCGCCGGACATTCCGGTCAGGGGTCGGAGGCTCCGGTCGGCTTTCGGTCGATTCCAGAAAGGGGTCGATCAGACCTTCCGGTCAGGGGCCGGAGGCTCCGGACAATTTTGACCAACTCCAGAGAGGGGTCGGCCGGAGTGTCCGGCCTTGGGCCAGAGGCTTCGGTCGGCTTTCGAGCGACTCCAGTGAGAGGTCGGTCGGAGTGTCCGGCCTTGGGTCGGAGGCTCTTGTCATTTTTGACCGACTCCAGAGAGGGGTCGGCCGGAGGCTCCAGTCGGTTTTGACTGACTCCAGAGAGGGGTGGGTTGGAGTCTTCGGCCTTTGGTCGGATGTTCCGGTCATTTTCGGTCGACTCCAGAGAGGGGTCGGTCGGAGGCTCCGACCAGAGGCCGGACACTCTAGTCACCGCCGATTTTGAGTGTCAACATATGTCCCTTTGTTTTTTGGTAAAGCTAGCGTACCACAGAACATTCAAGCACTCAAAATCAACTGAGGGCGATGGTTCTCTTAACTCATGGGCCATATCCCTATCTTTTGGCAACGATATTTTTAATATCGGCCATTTACCCTTATGCCTCTTGCCACACGTATGGGTGATACTTTTTTCAGGCACCGACCGTTAAGGGCCCTAGGTAGCGGTTCTCCGCAAACGTCTTCCAATATATACGCATTTTCGGCAATGATTTTTACTATTCGGTATGGCCCTTCCCAACTAGGAGACCATTTTCGAAACTTGTTGCTTCTTGAGCCTACAAGCAGAATGGTTTTCCACACCAATTCATCCACCTGAAAAGTTTTTGCTTTCACCTTCTTGTTGTAAGCCCTAGCAATCCGCGCTTTGTCTTTCTCTATTTCTTTTAAAGCACTCAAACACTTATCGGTAACTTAATCAATATTGTCTAAGTATCAACGTCTCATACTCATCGGTAAACAAATCATTTTGTTTAGCTAATCTTAGAGCGCTTAGATTTACCTCAACGGGCAAAACGGCCTCTTGTCTATACACAAGTTCATAGGGTGTTACTTTAGTTGCCCTATGCTTAGATATCCAATAGCCCATAACGCCTCCAATAAGACCTCATGCCATCTCTTGGGATGTTCTTCAATTTTTTTCTTAATAAGTTTTATCAATGTTTTATTACTAGACTCGACCTAATCATTGGTTTGAGCATAATACGGAGATGAATTAAGAATCTTAATCTTGTAAGATTCGGCAAACTCTTTAACATAACCGGACGTAAAGGAAGTACTTTAGTCGGTAGTTAAAGTTTGAAGAATGCCGAATCTATGAATAATATGTTTAGTAAAAAACTCAATTACCTCTTTGTGCGTCATGTTCTTAAGAGCTACCGCTTCGGTCCATTTGATGAAGTAGTCCGTTGCGACCAACACGAAACGATGTCCCTTCGAAGATGGAGGATGTATTTGCCCTATGAAGTCCAATCCCTATCCTCGAAATAGCCATGGTTTTATAATGGGGTTCATCACGGCTGCGGGTGCCCATTGAATGTTTTCGAATCTTTGGCACTTTGCACACCCTTTGTAGTAGCGATAACAATTGTCAATCATGGTTGGTCAATAGAACCCGGCTCTTCTTAGCAACCATTTCATTTTTAGAACCGATTGATGCGTACCACATACCGTCGTGAACTTCTCCCATAGCAACTCTAGCTTCATCATCACCCAAACATTTCAAGAGTAAATCATCCTCTGTTCGACGGTACAAATCGCCATTAATCAAGGTGTATTTGAAAGTTATATGTCGAACCTTTCTATCCACACTTTGGGTTGGAATACGGATATATGAAATTATAGGTGACCTCCAATCAACCAATTCGGTACCATCACAGTTTGATGCGCGGGCGTCCGAATGGTCTAATTCCGACATCTCAAGCATCGGCTTCTTATTAACTGAAAATCTACCTTTACTAACATTGTAATCCGATGCTTGTTGAGCCAACTCATTGGCTTCACTGTTTTTTATCCTAGGCACATGATGTATATTGAATTTATCCATACTTTTAATGATGTCTAGGCATTTGTCTAAGATGGCATTCAATGATTCGTCTAAGCATTGAAAATTTTCAGAAATTGTTGCACCACTAACAACGAATCACCGAAAGCCTCTACATATTTAAGCCCTATGGATTCCAACATCTTCAAGACGAACAACAATGTCTCATATTCGGCTTGATTATTGGTGTAATCATACTCTAATTGGTTCGAGAAATCAAAGTGTGCATTATGAGAAGATACCAAAACCACACCAACACTTTGACCCTCTTTGCAAACCGATCCATCAAAATATAACTTTCAAGGGGTAAAATTAACATAAGTAACATCTAAATTATGCTCTAAATTAATTCGATATTCAACAATAAAATTAACAACAATTTGGTCTTTTATGGATTTCAACGATTCATAGGTCAAATCATATTCAACCAATGCATAAGCCCATTTACCAAGCTTACCACTAGAAATCGGTCTATGCAACATATGCTTGATAACATCGGTTTGACAAGCAACCACATTCCGGTCAGTGGCCGGAGACCTCGGCGTCTGGACATTTCGGTCAGGGGCTGAAGGCTCCGGTCAGCCAGAGAGGGGTCGGTCGGACCTTCCGGTCAGGGGCCGGAGGCTTCGGTCAATTTTGACCAACTCCAGAGAGGGGTAGGCCGGAGTGTCTAGCCTTGGCCTGGAGGCTCCGATCAGCTTTCGACCGACTCCAGTGAAGGGTCAGCCGGAGGCTTTGGTCATTTTTGACCACTCCAGAGAGGGGTCGGCCGGAGTGTCTGGCCTTGGGCCGGAGGATCCGGTCATTTTTGACCGACTCCAGAGAGGGGTGGGCCAGAGTCTTCGGCCTTTGGTCGGATGTTCCGGTCATTTTCGGTCGACTCCAGAGAGGGGTCGGCCGGAGACTCTGGTCAGGGACCGGAGACTCCGGTCACCGCCGATTTTGAGTGTCAACACCTTGCTTTACTAATAATTTCTGTATTATGTGCCATTTTCATAGACCGCGCACAAGGGAGTGTCTTATCCACTAGTAACAGTATCAATATGAATGCCCCTATCTGCATATGAATCATTTTTTTAATCCATTTTCCACAACCATCAAGCCATCTATTTTCTGTGCCATTCGAAGTTCATTTTGATTGCAGTATTTGCAAATTTAGCACTAGGGAGTGTTAGCAACAAATCATCTATGTCACTTTTTTTAGAAATCAGTCCTAATGAAATCATAGGTCTTGTTGTTTTGTTTCGTAATCTGTAGCCAACTATTTTGATCATATAGAAAGCATGCTACATCATCCCAAGTCTCAGATCGGATTTATGACTTTGCATTCTGACGGCAACTGCAGAGACAAACTTGAATGTCTGAAGATAAATTAAAGATGTCTGAACCGGGTACAATCTTAAACAAGCTTGAATGTAATGATTGGTAGTACACAGAAATGTTAGTGGTACTCCGTAGTTCATTTCAGCGTCAAGCAAGCATCAAATTGCTTATTTGTTCCAGGTGGACGTTGACAGGTGGTGCCTTGCCAGTTGCTCTCACGATTTAGACGATCTGGGCGAAGAAGGGAACACTAAGCGATGGGAATTCGAATCCCAAGTTCATTGCTCATGGATTAAACTTGGTTGATCTGGTGCATATTAAAGTTGGGACATTGAGATACTAGAACAGGAATTGAATTATTGCTCCTTCAATGAAAAAGGTACGATTTACAAAGCCAGACATTGAGATACTAGTACTAGTATATGATGAATAGGATAGGATACTGGGATACTGGAGAAGCATTTGAGGCTCGAGCGAGCCATTGGGACAGATTGGCAACGCCACATCGTCTCGTTTTCATTTGTTTCTTATATACTTACGTCCGTTCTAAAATATAAATATTTTTAAGTTTAATCAAAATTAAATTTTATCACTTTAACTACAAATAACTTATAATTAAAAATATTTTATCATATAAAAGTATATATTTTTTAAATTCATCATGAAATAAGTTTATAAAAAAATATATTTATATTAAAAATGATATAATTTTTTAAATATTATTAGTAAAAATTTTAAAATACTTATATTTTAAAACGGAGATAGTACTTTATAAATAGCTCTCGGCTGGCATAGTCACGAGAGGCATCCGCAATCCTGCTACGCACATATGTTTCTTGCTACATGCTTCTGCTCTTCAGAATGTTTACCTCGTGCTTCATGTGCTGTTCAAATTTGACGTCGTTGCTATTGAACAACGGCTGGGATGTGATCGCTATGTTAAGAACTACGCCATGAAGCTGGCAATAGAAAGTGGCAGCGATCTCAATGCCAAATTACAAGAATCGGAGAAATAATGCTAGATCAAGCATGTAAGGGGCACCGTTTGCTTTGTAACTGGTACAATGCCTTGCATATACACTATCTATTCTGAAATTGTTGTTGCCCTAATAAAAAAGTATGATATTTTTTTATAATTTCTTTATCATTAAAGCTATTTTAAACAATTCATAATCTTACACATTTGAACTACTTTTTGAATAAGATAAATGGTAAATATTTTATGTTATAAGTAAACGATGATAACAATTTAGAAACGGAACGAGTGCTAGTTTTAGTAGCGATGTTGCTATTGATCAAATTAATTGTTAGTAGTATTTTATAAAACCTAATAAAATGATTGTTACTAGTAGTTGTTTTTAGAAAATAAATAAAGAAAAAAAACTAACCTGTGCTTATTGTGGGCAGCTCGTGCTTGGTAACGGACCGACTTTCTGCGCCATGGGCCGCGCGATCCAAAAGTTTGCCCGCGTTAAACCCTACCTTCTCCCCTCATCTCCTCTCTCTCTCTCTCTCTCTCTAACACCGTCCCACCGACCCCGCTGCCGCGGCGACGAGCGGACGACTCGAGGAGGCCGCCACCGCGACGAGGGGACGACTTGAAGCCGCGCCACCGCCACGACATGTCGCTCCAGCAGCTGGTAAGACAGCAACTCTCTTTCTCTCTCTCTCTCAACCGTCTCCAAGCTTCCTTGTCTCCCCAATAGTACCGTCTCCAAGCTACAGATCCGTCCCTCCCCGCCGTCTCCGGCTTGCCGCCGGCGTTGGGACGGGCGAGGGTACAACCCTTGTACAGACCTGGTAGTTAGGCGAAAACAGCAGCAAACAACGTATTAACAGTTCCAAATCCTTCCAGCTTTTAGAGCTAATACGTAATCCATGAATAGAACAATCTATTCATATGTTGTAGGCCTGCAATATGTGCATTTCGCCTACATTAGCCTATCAAAGTTAGTTGCTCTCTAATCCTGATCTGAAGTAAGCAAAAGATCCCATTCACAAGCAATCAAGAATATATAAGTTCTCATTGATTGCCATGCCAAAATAGCTTCATGTCTTCATCTACCAGATTATTTTATAATCCTACTTCATGATACTTGCGCACCATAAAGACCTTTTACATCCACAGTCTTCTTTCTACAACTCCTTACAGGTCGAGTAGTGGTGTCCTCACCTAACATCATCATAAGCACCAAAATGAATCATATACAGGTGTATTAGTAACATATACAGGTATATTAGCAACACAAACAGAAGCTTTACCTGCTTGCTTTGATGGTTCACCTTCACCATGCTCTCCATCATCATTGGAGCCACCATCAGTGCCACAACCTTCATTCTCATTGGTCTCGTCATTGCTTGAGCTACAGTCCAATGTTCCAATGTTTGGAGTCTCCGTGCTGATATCACTTCCAGTAAATTCTTCCTCCTCACTCCCATTCGATTACTTCCTTGACCTTTTGCCGCCTTTGCGCTTCCTTTTTCCTACAAAACCAGCTCCCCGCATTTCACGGCGTAGCTCATGGCAAGGTTGACCGACTTCCTCATCAAGGATAGGACGTGATTCAGACATGGATCCATTGAGCCAATCAGTGATTGGGTTATTTTGATCAAAGAGTGCAACTTCCATTATTGCCCCAAATGGATCTGCAACCTTCTCATGACAATCAGCTTCCAATCGCTGAACTGATAGCTTCAAGTTGTAATGTACATATACTAACTTGTGAAGTTTAGCATAACTCAGCCTATTTCTAAATTTTGTATGGATCAAAGAAAATGTGCTCCAATTCCTCTCGTGGCCACTTGAAGATACACATTGTGACACAATTCTTAAAGCATACATCTGCAAATCTTTAGTGTCTCCTCCGTAAAGGCTCCACCAGTTGGCTGCAAAGGGGCACAAGAACTATTAAAATGAGAACTTGAAATTAATAAGATTGAAGTGTTTTATTTAACAAATCATTATGGTAGCTTACTTGGGGTCACATCAGGCGAAAATGCTGCCAATCCAGCAATTGTTGGGCCAAACATTCCTTTGTTAGATTTAAAAAGTTGGAATTCAGAGATGGCCCGAACTGCACTGTCAGGTGAATTTGCGACTCTTTCTATTGCAATTGTAAGTTCCTTTAAGTATTCTGGTTCATCTCTAAGTTGTAGTGTGTTTGAGGATCAAGTACACCCGCTATAAGGACAAGAAATAAAAGATGATATCAGAATGTAATACAACTACAACAGTAAAATATTTATAAAAAAACTGTTGTATGAAATTTATACCTGCAACAAATAGAGTGTTGTTTAGCATATATGTGACCCTTCTGTCCAGCAATAATAAAACGTTACTTCAGATATCTCTTTGCCCACTTAGATGAGCTTCCAGTTGATGCCTAGTAGCCAGCACCCTTGGTAGGATCCCAGAGACAGTCCCAGTCTTCTGTGAATCAGCAAACTGCAACAAATAATAGATTGGCCCCACTAAGTCCAGCACATACTTGACATTATCCCCCCACTGCCTTGTATTCATGCAATCTTCATCATAAAAATACTCATTATCAGTGTTGAAGTCGCTGTGCTTCCACTCCTCAGACACCATCCATTGATGGAACCTATCCTTTCTATCCCAAAAGCTTTGTAGGAAAATAAAGACAGTCCCAAACCTTGTGGCATTCCACCGGTACAGCTCTCCTCCAATATGGCGCTTCATCTCAGCATGCAATCTATTGGGATTGTAGAGGAATTTGGATATTCTTTGGGCACTAGAAACTACCTTGTCAACAAATGTAAACTTTCCTATGTCCTTAAGGAGGAGGTTGATGGTATGTGCAGCACACGGCTGCCAAATGATACGGGGGTACTCTTTGATGAGCTGTGAGCATGCTTTCTTATAGTTTGATCCATTGTCAGTTACAATTTGCACTACCCTATCCTCTCCAATCTCATCAACAACCACCTCTTTAATACAATGATAGTAGGAAGCTAGCATTTTGAATTTTCCTAGTTGCATTGATTGTTTTATGGAAAAAACATTTGTTCGTTGCAATATACCATGAAATTGATGATACTGTCACCTGTAAGTCCAGTCCAAGAATCACACATAAGACTCACACCATATTGATTCCAGTCTTTCTTGAAACCCTCTAGGTTCTTTTGGACTTCATCATAGTTGCTCTTCAATTTACAAAACAAATTAAACATATGATGACAAGGAAAAATATAAACAATTATAAAGATCAGTAATTGCCTGCAAGTATGGACCATCAATTGCCTCACCTGTTGGGCATGGTACCCCCTCACCAAGTTGCTGGGTCAACTTAATCGTTGCTCGAAAATATGGACAATCTGCTTTCTTCCCAGCAACATCATTTGCATGAAACCACTTGGCCCAAGCTTTGCCAAGTTTCTCTTTGAAGTCTTAGTATTGAAAGCTCGATCAATCCTGGGCTGTACAGGTCCTCGGCTGCATGCCAAGTCTATGTCAAATCCATCTCTTTTGTTACTACCTACACAACTTGCCATGGTACCACCAGTCCGACTACTACCACTGCTACCAACAGCCCCCTTCATGCTAATATCCTCTAATGATCTTCTCACTGCAATCTGCACATTGTCATTCTCATCACTTGCATCACTATCAATTTCAATCAATCTGCGGTTATTGCCGGTGAGCACATCTACTACTCTTTGTGCAATTTCATTTTCCACACTAAGTTTCCGTTTCCTCTTTGCTCTCCTTGCTTTCCCTGATAATCGGGAAGATTTCATCATTTCTTGCACATCCTTCGGCACATTTGGACACACAACTATATTACCAACAATCCCAGCCAGATGTTCTCTGAAGTGAGTGGCACCTCCACCCTTAATTTGCTTGTTGCAATAGTTACACTTGAATCCAGCACCCACAGCTTCACCATGTGACCATACATACTTGATGCTTTGATCTGGTACAGACTCTGCATTGCATTAACATCAAATGTAACAATACAAAATGAAATGTTTAAGTAAAAAAATGAGAATCACACCTGCGCCTGCACTGCCAAGGCCTCCAGTCCCATCATCATTTCCACCCCTGATGTTGGCATCAGTTGCTCTCCCACGCCCGTCAAGATGTCCTCTTCGTCCTACACCATCTGTGCCTCGCTCCTTATGGTTGGGGTCATCATTGGTGTCCATCTGGATGGAAAGCTCAAGAAAGGAAGAGAGCTCATAATGAGAGGCTCAAGAAAGGAAGAGAGCTCATAATGAGAGGCAAAAGTGCGGGCACCAAGAGGCCAAAAAAACGTGGAAAAAGTGGGCAAGAACCTGTACAGGCCAGCAGCGCGTCCTCCTAGCCTGCGGATCCGCGAGTTGCGGCACTAAATCGAAGAGCTCGGGACTGGATCGAAGAGGAAAGTGCCAAGAAACGGCATCTGTCTGCAGCAGCAGACATGAAGAGAGAGAAATGAAATGTCTGGCGGCATGCCCATTGAGCAAATGGATTATCTTTTTCATTCACAAGTTGACTTGAGATGAATGCATCTCTGAATTCTTATCATTAATGCGCTGGTGTCGCATTTGGTGTTTCGAAGAGATTACATTGTTTGTACTTCTTGAGGATGTTTGTTATCACAATGATGTACAGGCATTAGGCTTTGTCTCTTCTGAAATTTTATTGTTGTCGTAGTATGTTGGGTCAGAAGTACCAATGTGAGCTCTGAACTTCTTTCTAGCTGGTTTGTGGCTTGGATTTCTATGCACCTCCATCTGTACTGTACAAAATGTACCTGATCCGTAGTTGAGGTATTGAGAAGTACTAATTTATATTGCAATGTTACATATTTTAGTGCATCAGACCACTAAATTTTACTAGTTTTTTCTTGTACTTGCGCACTCTAAGATTTGGAATTCTCTTTATGTGGCTTTTACTTTTTTACTGGGCATGTTTATACATGGTTTTTATCATTTTAATCATAGTGTACTGTTCTATTGCAGTTACTTCAGGGGGAGGTCGCTGACGAGGTTGTGAGGCGGCCCTGGTTGCCCGCTTTTTGCAGACTGCCACTTCAAAACAACGTAACCACAAAAATGTTGAGATTTGAATTATGACCTGTGAGCCACATGTTTTATCATTTCAAATGGTTAGTGGAATTCTGATAGATCCCTAGGTCTACCAATAACACTTGCAAATATCAGATTATGTTGGTTTTATGTCTTAATAGTGAAATCTCATCATTCTTTCCTATACTAAATATAAAATACTAGTGCAGTTAATTCTTTTAAGTACATAGTTTTTCCCTCATTAAACTTCTTTATATATATATATATATATATATATATATATATATATATATATATATTATATAAGACGCAACTAATTTGTAGCTGGCCATAGAATTGTTATTCTGTAGCCAGGTCGTTTATCTTACCCATGTGTCGTTGAACCAAGGTGGACCATGTTTCATAATGGTCAATGGAACTTCGTGAGTCAAGATTATCCAAATAAAATATCTGCAGACAAATACATAAAATATTATCAAACAAACAGTAAATAATAAGATAAGTATATTAATATTAATTTAATAAGTAACTCACTATCAAAAAGATTGCACAGCCAGCGATGGGTTTCTTTTTCTCACTTCGCCACATTATGGCAGCATGTCGTAGATCATCGATGACAGCCTTGCACCAGTTTAT
>BCLF01000058.1:332925-361009 GCA_001602275.1 Zoysia japonica | reverse complement strand
CTTATTTCCAAGGGTAAATTCAACCCCCTCTATTTTCTAATCAAAATTTTATAAAATTAATTGGTCTCATCCCACCACTCATTTCTCTAGCTCACCATGCATTTTCTACAGCTGAAACAACATCATTGGAGAGGAAAAAAAAAAGGAAAACGAGAAAAAAATTGATATAGTCATGACAACTTGCAGTGCCGAACAAAATAAGCTGGTAAGCAAATGAAAATGTCTAAGCGACTAAATAAAAAAACATGAAAAGTAACTAAACTTCAATAAAAAAAATCATATGCCTTATATAGCATAATTTAAAATAGTGCAACATCAATCACTTAACTTATTTCGAGGTGCGATCTTGGTCGTTGAACTCTCAAAATGTATGTTCGAATCTCTAAACATTTGAAAGTGTATCATAATGGTCCAAAATTTAGAGTTTGTACCTTTTTTATGAGTTTCCTTGTAGGCATAACTTGTCAAATCTTTTATCTCTAATCATGCAAT
The DNA here is from genome assembly GCA_001602275.1 of Zoysia japonica. NCBI lineage: Eukaryota > Viridiplantae > Streptophyta > Magnoliopsida > Poales > Poaceae > Zoysia > Zoysia japonica. The sequence continues at coordinate 360,517 of BCLF01000058.1, read as the reverse complement.
AAAATCTTCCAGTATAAATTGTGATGGCAACAAATAATTCGAAGAGAGAGTGTGAGCGAAAATCATGCTCAATTAGCATATACCTCATTAATATAGAAGTATTTTTCAGAATTTTTGACCTAAATGACACATTTTAAAAAGTTTAATGACTCAAGTAAGAATTTTAAAAATTCAAGAAGTTAAATGACACAAAGGACAATTTAAGGACCATCCATTTAAAGTATTCTATATATTTATAAAAAATAATATTTTTATAAAAGATTTTTATCTTTAAGTATAGTTATATATAGACATTCGATGTATTGCTACCGACTTTTTATTAAGTACTTAGTAATAGTATATTGTTCGTCACATAATTTACCATGTTATAAAAATATTAGAATAAAACATATTTAGGATTATACTTCAATAAGTCTTTTTTTAAAAAAATATAAATCTTTCTGACTAAAATCGAACATATACTTTGTAAATTATTAGTACAATAAACTAAAATATGTTTTTATTTTATTTATTTTTATATAGGTTTAATTTTTTAATATATTCACAAGACTAGAGACAAAATAAAATGTCATGTAATAGAATAATATTTATATTAGAACATATAATAAATTGTAGTATATGTCATAAATATAATTTAAGATTATGTAAATTAACATAAAAAGTTATCATTGAAGTTATGTTCTCTGTGATTAGCTGTCTTCAATTCAAATACTTTGTTCATTTAGTGTATCCCGGACCAAAATTCATCTTACAACAGCTCAGATGTACCTTCCACACTGGTAACCTGGATCCCATCCGTATCTGTGCAAGCATGAAGACAAGTAACTGGATGTAATTTTAGTTCCTTTGATATCCCTTATGTAATTTTGGAATACTCTTTATTTGACTTCTATTTTCATCGTGGGCATGCTTATACATGACTTTTATCCTTTTAATCATAATGTAAGGTTCTGTTGCAGCTAATTCAGGTGGAGATTGTTGACCGTATTGTGAGGAGACTTTGTGTCCCGCTTTTCAAAGGCTGAGATTTAAATTATGACTTGTGAGACACATGTTTTATCATTTGAAATGGTTAGTGGAATGCTAATAGATCCCTAGGTCTACCCATAGCACTTGAAAAGATCAGATTATGTTGGTTTTGTGTCTTAATAGTGGAATCACATCGTTCTTTTCTGTGCTAAATATAAAATACTACTGCATCTAATTTTTATTTCTCATGTTCTCATGTTCGCAAGCTCAGTTTGTTGCAACCTACCCCCTTGTTGGGGTAAGCTGGGGTCCATTTTCTGCCCAACAGTAAATGGCCCTTTGCAAATACCATATCAAGTTTTGGTTGCTTGTCTGCCAATCAACTTTATTCCAGTGAGTTCTGCTCGGCGCCTACCTTAATACCTGCTTAATGAAGGTCAGCAAATTGCCATGGTGAGCAAGATTAAGTCGTGATAATTGTCATCCTCGTGTCATGGATGACTATCTGCTTGACGACTGTCAGTTCCGTGGTGGTACTCATGTACGTGTCCATCGTCTGCATCATGATGATTGCATAAGGACGCACATTGCGCTATGCTGAGGTATTAAACCGTTTTTTTTACACAATGAGCAGGAGCACTGCTCTTTCAATTACCTAGATAAGAAACAAGTTTAAGTGACTGTTTGAATACTCCCGCATTATAATAATCCATAGTTTAGAATCCGTAATGGACCCAAATGGTTTCAACTTTTTTAAATTTTAAAATTTAGTTAGTCAGATTTTAAAATCTCATTAGATGGTACAACCTAGCTAAAATCATATTATGGATAGCAAAATACAAAATATCCTTCTCAAATTTGAGATAATTACCTCACAATGCCATTAGTAATGTCTATCTCCTATGCCATTTTAGAGGACAATGGTCAGCCATAGGTTATCTTTATCTATTTTTCTATTTAAGATCCAATTACATAGCTCATCTTTGAATGCATTTCGTGATAGCATTTATAATGCATTGAGGGGTCAATAATATTATTTTTTTTTGCTTGACATGATAATTATGTATTACTACACTAATAGTAATTTTTGAATTATGATTGTAACAATGCTATTTTTTCCATAACAATCAATACACTATCTTTGTGTGCCCCCATTGACAATCCATTTTTCATTTCGGTAATGTACATGTACAGGACATAATTAAAAAAAAAAGAGCACGCATATGTTATGCATTCTGGTGTTTGAAGTCAAATTTAAAAATACGGTGGGAACTAACAATGTTTTGGTATTTTAAAAAAAAAGAATGGGTAAAAGGGTCATTAGACAAGTTATGACTGAAAAAACAGACTATATAACCTGTCCTCCAAACACCATAACCAGATTTTTTATATTTTGGATTATAAAATCCACCTCTAAAATCTAGATTTTAATAATACAAAATGGTGCCAAACAGACCCTAAGTTACAAAAGACACCAGGACAAGCACCTTTAGGAAAACACTTAGAAGCCGCTAGCAGACTACTCTCCACTCTTCTGCATTCTCCTCCTATTTGCCTGTTTCTTGAGGGTCATCTCCTGCCAAATCATCTGCATTATTTGCCTTGGTGATGCAGATTGCCGTCGAAAATCTCTCCTGATTCTGTCCTTTAATGAAATTCGACAAGGCATAGATAGCCAGGCTTGCAACGTGTGTCACATCATTTATTTATTTTTTTTGACTTGGCTGTTATACTTTCATTCCACCATCTCAACATACCTACTTCAAGTCAGTAACCTGTGCCTGACCTCAAAAGCTTGGAGCGACTCGAGCTTGCTCCCGCTGCAACTCTACCCAGCATGAAGGGGCTTGATATTGCCCCGATGCGATTTGGCTGCTGTGCACCTCAAAGGCCGGCTCACATCTTGGAAGATGGAATCCTGTTGGGGAGCAGTAAGCGGCTATTGCACGCAAGCCCATTATTCGGTGCCATATGGTGTTTCTATAAGCTAACTGTTACAGGGGACTCTGTTCTTCATTAGTGGAATGGATTCTGTTTGATTTAACAGTATTCTGTAAATAATTTACGTAATTCTAGTCTAAATTTTTTGTGACCCGGTGCCATAGCTGGAAGTCAACCGTAGGCGCATGATGTATGTTTGAAACAAACTTGGATATATAGGCTTTACACAAACTTCTAAAGTCTTTGCCTCTGTATATAGAATTTGTACTGAGCATTAGTTCAAACAAGTGCCAAAAACTTTTGTAAGGCTACACTAATACGATCCTTCATTTTAGTAGCCTCTCTAGTTTCCTAAGATGTATGCTGAACATAAAAAGAGGCCATTGAAACTCATACTCTAATATACTCTGATAATTAAAAAACAACAAAGAAAAGCAGGGAAGTGAAAAACTTTGGTGTCGCCCAAACATCTTGCTTGCTACCATCCATATACATTACTGCTGGCAGTACAAACAGGTCGTTTGCTCAGTGCATATAAATCCTCATGAAATAAAACGACCCAAACAAAAAATTATGTTTCAAGGCAATATGCAATAGAACAAACATTGCCTCACGCCCTCTGGGTTACATAGTGTCATCACAGTTGCTCAGTTAAAATGGACTCATATGCATCCATCTTCAAACTACCTAAACATAAACTCGAATAGGCTGTCAAAGTTTCTAGATTCTTCCATCAATGTGCCGGCACAACCCTTAGGTAAGCTGGACGCTGAGGCGTAGGGAGTGCGAGACTTGAGCAATTGAGCATCAGGACAACCTCCTGCATGGTTGGCCGGTTTATAGGGTTCTCTTCCACGCAGAGCAGAGCTATATGGATGCATCTTGATATCTCTATCCTCTCAGATTCATCAGCTGGGGGTGAATCGACAAGCTCTATCAATCTTCCTGCTCTCCATAAACGCCATGCCTGACAGAGGGACACAATAAAATAACCATAGATCATCATTTTGGTGCTAAAAGCTCCATTTTTGATGACTTGTCACAGAAAATGAATATGATTTCCAGAAGTCCAACTCACTCTCTTATTTAAAAATCCATGGTCATCTCCTGATGCTCCACTTGCGAGGGAAAAACATCTAGTACCACTTATTACCTCGAGAAGCAGTGCTCCAAACCCATACACATCAGACTTGACTGAGAATAGACGTCTTTCTCGACACTCTGGAGCTATAAAACCTCTGAAATATGAAAACGAAAAGTAAGCAGACAGAAAATAGAAGGATGACAACCTCCTGCAGTGTCGCATCTTACATCGAACCCACGATGCGGTCGGCAAACTCTTCATCTACACCTGGATTGTACATTCTAGCGAAGCCGAAATCAGAAATTCTGGGATTCATGTTCGAGTTCAAGAGGATGTTGCTGGGCTTTAAATCTCCATGTATGACATTTATACCACAGTGTTTGTGAAGGTAAAGCAGTCCCTCAGCTATCCCTTTAATTATCTGAGAACGTGCAGGCCAGTCCAGATAGGGCCCTGTTCTTGAACCTACACAATGCAACATCAATGTCATTATTAAATAAGCACAAAAAGCAATCTAGAACTGACATGAGTAACCAGTAGGTGGACACATGCCAGAGATGAAGGTGTCAAAGCTTCCATTTGGCATATATTCATAGACCAAAATCCTCTCTTCTCCATGCATACAGTAGCCCACAAGTTTGATTATATTGGTGTGCTGAAGCTTTGTAAGAAAGCGAATCTCATTTTGAAACTCCAAATCTTGGACATCCATTTGATTAGGTGATGAAGGTAATTCAAAACATCTTTTTACAGCAACCTCAACTCCATTTTGCAGTAGACCCTGAATGCAAATATAATACTCAAATGATCATTATTTGGGAACAAACCATTTCTGGTACCTGAAGGAGTTCGATTATATTGTAATGGAATTTCCATTATTTTGTAATTTACATGGTCATGTAACAATTTTGAATTTACCCTCTTTCTTAGGAATTTCCAAAGTCTAGGAAGCCTAAGTTCGGAATCCGAAGTCTTAGGAAGCCTACAGGGGACCGTCCACGTCCAGATCGTTCAGTTGGATTGTAAAATCTGCATGCTAGAACAGCGGTCGAATGGAGCCCCAACGGTTACTTAGGAGCAGTGAAATGGGCGACAATCTCGCCAAACCACCGCAGTTATCTTCCCCCAATATCCACCAAAAATCAACCTAACAAATCCAAACTCTGCAATTATGCTTCAATTGTCCAACCTGAGATCACCGTGTGGCACAATTGAGGGATCTTCCTAGATATTGGACTTGTGGTGGCAGTGTTCATATCTACACAAGGTGCAGAGGTAGGGAGGAAAATTTTGTGAAGAAGGTGATGAAGCGAAGCTGTCTTATAACTGGGTGCAATGAAGAGACTTACTCATATATTAGCATAGATATAGATGCTATGATGATCAGGGGGTCAGCTGACCCCAACGATTTTTGGCCAAATCAATGGAAAATACTGTTTATCATCGCCTATCAAGCTAATTGAGCTCATCAACTAAGCATTCTGACACCGTCAAGATGCTGCGCTAGCTTCGCCCCTGATGATGATGCAGGTTCAGAGACAATTTTCAGGATGGCGTAGGACTCAGATGCAATAGAAACAATTCCTCACGCATAGAAGTAATTCTTATGAAAATCTGCTCATGCTATTTTCATTCTAGATAATATGTATGATTAACCAGAGGTAGTACCTTGTAAACACAGCCAAAGGAACCTTGGCCAATTTGATTTTCATGGGAGAAGTTGTTTGTAGCATCGATCAACTGGGATAGATCGAACTTGAAGGACTCTGTTATGAAATAAAAAGGATCTTTGTGACTTCAAAAATAAATATATTTGGCACCATAGAACTCTGAATTTCCTCATGTACACATGGTCCCTGACAACCTTCTGCTCAGTGGCACGTACCTGAACAACAAAATTTTAGCGGGCGCCTTTTAACTTCGCTACACACTTCAATCCTGCGACTGCAAATGGAAAAAAGAATATTTTGTATAAAAAAATCATAAGCAAAATGTGATCAGAAAATTCAGTTATGACTGCCTAAAGAAGAAAATATTGTCTTTCATGTCACAGACTCAGGTCCGTATCAGCAAAGAAGGTTGGAAATTGTAATACTGCTTACATGGAAATTTTCATCAAAGTTTATCTCATGAAGAAGACCAGTTAACAAGATCTCAGACGTCTGTAGGCAAATTTTAATTCTTATGAGGTCACGGGTGAATCTTGAGGCTCCATATCACAGGAGATACATCTTGCCATTGAAGTTACCGATTAAGGAATCCCTTGCCTTATCGAATGCAGTAAATCTGGGTGCCAACTGCTCCATAGAACTACATGACAGCGCTAGAGGTTTAACTCTGACCAGTTGACTTCAACTGTGTTTGAGTTTAAAAGGACATAGGATAGGAACTCAAAAGACTCAAGCCAATTTATGGGGTTATTTAGTAGAGTTTCCTAGATCTGCAATCAGAATTTTAGGCGAGAAAATATGGTTGCTGACATACTGAAAACTCATCCATTATAACGCAGTGTAGAAGAAAATATTGATATCAGTGAGACAGTCTAAGAAGAGCAACAGATCCAATCTGATCAATAAGAATGTAAAGTTCAATAACGACAACTATAGTTGTGTGCTCTGCCAGTCATAAGTAGAAGAAAGTGCCTCTCGTGCTTGAAGAAATCTGCAAATAATTGGATAAATTTTATATCAAAGTGACGAATGCGCTGCATATATCTAACCTGGTATCACGATGTGAGCAGATAATTCCATTAGGGTTTGAACAACCTATAATCAGTCTTGGCACCTCTTTCACAGCCTGCGATAAAATACAGGAATCTTGTACTCTTACCACAGACCGCTGCTGATAGGAATATGGAAGGACAACGAAAAGTCCCCCAAAAAGAAGGCAACATGTGCACTCAAAAAAAAAAGAAAAGAAAAAAGAAGGCAACATGTGGGAATCAAATAACTCTAGTTCGCTTACTAACCGGGCATACAATTGTTAAAATTTCCTTCATAGCTTACCAATTACCCTACCTGTGGGTGTGTAGGCTGTATGATTCCTAGAATTTGGTCCAGGCGATCTGTCGCGTCGATGTGGCTGATGAGGGGAAAAACTTGGAGGCACAAAGCGATCCTGTTCTGCAGGACACGAAACTGCTCCTCCTGCTTCCCACTCGTGACAAGGTGGTATATGTAGCTGTTGTTCTTGCAGGACGTAACAAGCATGTACGCTTCACGTAGGATCGCTCTGATCTCATCGAGTCCATTCCTTATCTCTGGTTGCTGCATCGTCTCTGAACTCTGCAGCTTCTTGAGAAGGTCTCCAATTATCTGCACATGGTGGACAAGCTGCTGACAGGTCTTCTTGTTATGGCGAACTCTCCGTGCGGCCTGCACGATCATCGTGACAAGCTTGACTGCATCGACACCTGCAAGCTTTGCGATGTCCATTTTCATCCACCTAGCTAGGACAGGAGAAAATGGAGGTACTACTGTAGGAGTATCTGAGAAGCTCAGGAGTAGGAGTTGCAGCCGTCACACCATGACAGACCAGTCCATTCAAAGACACAGACAGTCAACGTTGACGACGTACTTACTAGTAAGAAAACAATGGCTCATACACTTGCGAGGCAATTGGCCAGTGGGATTCTACTTGGGCAAAATATCAAGGCTACGATGATTAATTATTTACAGTTTCATATTACTTTCAGAAACAAAAATTGATAACTATACTGTGGCATGTGATGTCCATGGGATGGGTACATCAGACCCACATGTCATATACCGTTTGTTTCCCGGTTCAAACGCTAATTATAATATTATCATTAACGGGCTCCAAAAAATCTAGCTAAAAAAAAGAATTTATCATATTATTTTAAAGCTTAATTTGCATTAAAATATTTTAATATTATTAAATATTTATTAATTAATTGTTAATCATATATTAATATTGCATCCCGAGAGCCTTGCTCACCGGAAACGAACTTTCCTCCCGTTTCCAGCGAGTCAGACCCGTCACTTGACTTTGCACGAGAGCAGCCAGGTTCTGGTGACTACCCGGACAACTAATCAACCGCTCCTGCACGAGTGCAGCCTGGCTGGCGTCTGTGCAGGGAATCAAACGCGCCCTAGGTGTTCAATGGAAAAAGAGAAAAAATTTGACAAGTCAAACAAGACACGGAATTCGGTCTCTGCTCTGCCAGCGGGGCCGAGCCTCTTCCCCCCGGCGAGTCAGCCGCCGTCGTGCCTCTGAACCTGGCGTATATGTCGCCCCTGTAGAACTCCCTCGTCCTCCACACGAGCACCAGCGACACGAGCGCGCAGGCCACCGTGGCGGCGGTGACGATAAGGAACGACCTCCGGAAGCACTCCACGCCGATGCACGCCTTGTCCGCGCCGGCCAGCGCCCCGCCGTGCTGCCGCGCCGCCTCGGCGTCGTAGATCCGCCCGGCGACGCGCACGTTGAGCACGTAGGCGCCGACGGGGCTGCCCACGGCGCCGAGGTTGTAGAGCGTGGGGTACCGCTTGAGCCCGAACAGCTCGGAGATGACGGCGTAGAGCAGCGGCCACTGCGCGCCGAAGCAGAAGCCGATGAGCACGGAGGCCACGTAGAGCGTGCCCCGCGGCGCGCCGAAGGCGATGAGGAGGTGGCCGGCGCAGGACACGAGGAGCACCAGCGTGAGCATGAGCGGCCGCGGGAACCTGTACCGCGACAGGAGCGCCTCGGACGCGTACCCGGCGGTGACGCGGCCGGCGTAGTTCCAGACGCTGATGAGGGAGACGAAGGTGTCGATGCTCTTCGCAGGGTAGCCAAGAGACTGCCCGATCTGGCCCATGCTGTCGATCGCCGTCAGCGTCCCGCCGGCGCCGCAGGCGATCGCCAGGAACAGAACCAGCATGTCCACGCTCACCAGCGCCTGAAGGATAGAGTAGTCCTCCCCGTGCGCCGGCGGGTTAAAAGCGTGTCTTATTAAGAAGGAGCCGAAGCATGAAGAAGACGGCGGCGAGGCGTCCTGTGGCGTTGATTTTGAAACCTTGGTACTCGCTGGCTCTGCTGCTGGCGAGGTGGCTGTTTTCTCGACGACGGTGACCGTCGTGGGCTCCTCGCGCAGAGAGTCCTCGAGCTCCTTTTTGATCCTGTACTCCTGTCTGGCGAAGACAACAAGCGGTAGGAAGAGAAGGACGAGGAGCCCGATGGCCGACGCGGCGTAACCGGCGCGCGAGAAGCTGGTCTGTCTCTGCACGATGATCATGACGAGGATGTAAGCGGCGAGCGCCATTGAGATGTAGAGGAGACAGAAGAACACGCCGTCGTCGCGGTTCTCCCTCTGCTGCGGCCTGTACGGAGGCATGACGCGCACCGTGCCGAGGAACAAGAAAGAGACGGCGGCGGGGAGCCAGGCAATGAGCAGGACGAGCGACTTGGCGTCGCCGCCGCCGTAGAACGCCAGGTACAGCTGCGCGAGGACGGCGCTGCTGAGCCCGACGTACCCCTTGATCAGCCCGAGCACGGCGCCGCGGCCCTCGGGGAAGTTCCGGACGCAGGTGACGAGCGCGCCGGTGCCGGCGAACGCCTGCGAGTGCGCGCCCGCGCAGACGTACACGCACATGAGCCAGACCGGCGGGCGCGCGACGCTGCCTGCCAGGGAGAGGTAGACCATGAGGTACCCCGCGAGGTTCATGACCGCGCCGACGGCGAGGACGACCCGCGGCGGCGCCACCTCGTTCAGCAGCCCCGCGGGCACGCCGACGTTGCTGCCCAGGTCCTTGAAGAAGGCCAGCGTCGCGATCGCGCGCTGGTCGTAGCCCAGCGTCGACTTCAGCGCCGTCGAGTACACGCCGAACGCGTACGTCGCGCCCGACGCCGATAGGATCAGGAGGCACGCGAACAGGGTGAACCACCGCCCGGTCAGCACTTGCCGCGCGAACCGCGCCGTCAGCACCTCTGACGCCACGCCGCCGGCGCCGGCGCCTCCGTTGAACGCGAACACCATGTTGCCGAAGGATTTCATGCGCTTTCCTTGGTCGTACCTGCCTATGTAGTGTGGAAGCGAGTGGACTGTGGAGTGTCACCTGCATGCATACTAAAGAGTTGAACTGTCTTGAACGGGTGTCTTCTTCTATGAGGACGACGATGGTGATGATACTGATCTTGAGTATTGTATCCACAGGCCTGCAGCCATGTTTCTGACAAGGACCGAAAATATACAGAGAGACAGATCGTGCTAATTGTCAGACGATTTAGCTGCAAACTAAGCACGGACGGCAGCAAGTAGAGGCGTTGCAGCCATATCTGTCCGTCGTCTAGCATCTGCATCTGCCGGCCGCTGCTGCCTGGGCTGAGCATGGAAACAGGGGAAATAGGAACTCTAAAGAACATAGCTTGCCGTGCTTGACGTTACTCAGGGACTTAGTCAATCAGCTCGCCGCTGACCAATTTGCCTTGCCTGACCCCCAACTCATTCATCTCGCAGCATTTGAGAATTTATGACTCATTTTGTTGGACTTCGACAATTTGACACACTGATCCACTGTCATACACTCAGACGTTAGTCCCATGTGTCATTCACATAGCTGTGTCAAATTATCGAATCCATCATGAAATGAATCCTAAATCATAAAAAAAAAATCGGAGAAAAAAACTCACTCTGCACACCGATGCAAAATTTCATTTTATTGCGAGTATCCCTGGATATGTGTACAAGACTATCATCACAGTTATATTGTCATTACATTTTTTACTATCCAAATATATGGAAAAAAATCAGTTTCCATTGTGCCTTAGTCGGCACTTCTTATTGTTACAACATCTTCTATATGGTCCTTCTGAAATTACAGGGAGCTCACAGACGCCGAGCCTCAATGCTGTCAAGCATGGTAACAACTTCCGACATGGCAGGCCGATTTTCAGGAAGATCCTGAATGCACAACAGCGCCACTTCAATGCATTCCATAATCTGAGCCCTTTCATGCCCTTTAGCATCTAATAATGGATCAACAAGCTTCTGCACATTTTTACGGTGCTCGTGTGCCTGCAAGAATTTTCACTCTATTCCATGTGAAGCTCCAATAGCAATGCTTTAGAAACAAAGTATATTACTTATAGGGATGTAAGTGGGCATGCCCACGAGCCCATTTTTGCGGGTAACTCGCAAATACCCGTAAAAACTAAACTAAATGTGCCCCTCACGGGTACCCACTTGCATCTCTAAGTACTCAGATGTATTGAGAGTCTAAATTCTTACTAAAAAGTAGGAAAGATATCATGCAGCTGGGGCTGCCAGTTATTACGCGTAGAAGTTTAAATATAGCAACAATATTACATGCATACAAATTTTCAGCTGTTCTAGCATAAGTACGCAAGTTTAAAACAGAAATCATGTTATCTTAACAAAGGACCATAATGTTCAATGCAACTCACAAAGATGTTAACGTCCACAAATTTTCGTGTCTAGGTAAAGAGCAAAGGCATATTCTAGTCAGACTCATGAAAAGAGGAACACCCTTTATCAGTAACAGCTAGTATGTTACAAAATGAAGACAGTATTAAGACAATATATTTATAACATGTATTTAAGAAAAAGAAACTTACATGATCAGGAAGTGTTTCACAAAAAGGTTCAACATATGCACGCATTTCAATGATTTCATGAGCCGGAAATCGCATTCCATGAATGATTTCAAGAAGTACAACACCAAAATGATACACGTCTGCCTTCTCTGAGATCCTTCCGGTAATAGCATATTCCGGAGCTACATAGCCACTAAACATGAAGATGGTATCATGCCAATGCTTATAGAAATACTTACATCGATAAAGAATAATGCTGCATCTATAACTTCATTATTTTATAAGTTAAGCTCTTACTATCTGCCCACAACGGTCACCTCGGCATAAGTATCTGGAGCCAACATTATAGCTAGACCAAAATCAGAAATTTTAGCATTCATGCTATGGTCCAACAATATATCTTTTGATCCAAAGCTTCTGTGGACAATACACACATGAGAATGTCCATGCAGATAAGCAAGACCATCGGCTACCGCTTTAATTATTTGAAGACGTTTACACCATTTGAGCAACTCCCTTTTCTTTTCATCTGCAGATTTTGCAAAAGAAATCGGTTAGTCACTCATTTAACAAGGATAGAATCAAATGAAAGAGCCATTTACCGTAATGATAACTTACCAGAAATTATAGATGCCAAGCTTCTATTTGGCATATATTCATAGACAAGTATTTTTTTCTCCTCCTTCTGTACAATAAACAAGTAGAGAAATTATGTTTTTGTGCCTAAGGTTTGTAATGATTTCAATCTCAGTTCTGAATTCCTCTTGAACTTGACATGGAGATTCCTCACGGTGTCTTTTGACAGCAATGTCAAGACCATTAGATAGTTTGCCCTAAAATGATTGAATGCAATAGTTAAAGTCACATCCAAATATGTAGGAAGAATGAGAAAAAGTTTCAGATATAAACTTATAATATGTGCTGCTGGTGTCTGTGCATGGTGGGCCAAAAAGAGCAAACACTTTAGGTTAACTCTTCAATATGGATCAAGGTCTTACCTGTCAGTAGCCCTGTTACGTATGGAATAGACATTTTTAAAACATTTTATTATCCAAGTTCAACACTTAAACAGACAGTTTAAGATCTTCGCTACTAGATTTTGTCTCGAGAAAACATTACCTTGTAAACATCACCAAAAACACCCCTATCGATTAAGTTCCTCGCAGAAAATCTTTTTGTAGCAGCCAGAATCTGAGACAAACTAAAATTTGATAACTCCGTTACTCTTCTTCCACCAATGAGTTTTGCTAGTTCTGCAACATCCATGACTTGGCCTGATTCATAGAAGACTTTTATATTCTCGTTCATTATAAAAGGTAGTGCATACTTAGTTAAACCATCCTCATAGTAGGAAAATGGCATTTGTTGAAGCAGAAGTGTGCAGTATGTTGAAGCTCATTTACGAAACATGTTCGCATCCGCCAAAGGATGCAACAAGTTTCATCGCGTACATGCGCTTAAGAATTGTAGCCTTTAAGGCTACGATGCAATATATAGAATAATTAGAAACTGATAAGGACAAGCATGGATATACCTTCTGTTCTTTGTTTCCCAGATTTTTGCTGAGGATTCAATTTGATTGCCTCGTGGTCCTTTGTTCTGAGCCTGATACTGTAAAAATGTATATAAATGGTAGGATGCATGAAAAACAATATATTTCCAATTGTATTTAGAATAGGGTGGATGAGGCAGCAATTTTGTCCGTTACAGTAAATAACTAGTTTCGTTCTCTCTGTGTGTTTATGTTTCTTTTTTTTTTTGTAAATAAATTTTTGTTTGTTCTATCAATTTAATATAGAGCAGTCATAATCCTAAAGGGCAGCAAACGTGATGAAGGTTTACAGAGGCCCAAATGAATAAGAAAGAAATCAATGAACCTGACAAGAAAAAGAAATACCATGAATCTATCATACCTGTCGTCGTCACATTCTGAATGATGTAATCCATCGGTGGCTACCTTTAAAATGAAAATTTAAAGAAGTCACGTAAGATCCTTTGAGCATGCATGGTTTTTATCTCGAGCAGTACTATAAAAATATGCTCCAGAAATAAACTACTGTCAACATGAGATCTGTACCTCTGAGGAGGAAGGGTGGTCTCCGTTCGTAAGCCGCTCCAAGGTACGGTAGGTGTCGACGAGGCTGACAAGGGGGAAGAGCTGGAGGCAGAAGACGATCTCGTCCTGCACCTCGCGAAGCTGGTCTGCCTGCTTCCCTCCCGTCAAGCAGCTGTGCATATAGCTGCTGTCTCCACAGGACGTGATGAGCACGTACGCATGCCGGAGCGTCTCCTCCAGCTGCTCCATCGGGTTCCTCGTCTCCACGTGCCGCATCAGCTGGGAGCTCTGGAGCTGGTAAAGAAGGTCCCCGATCATCCTCACACGACGCGCCAGCTGCTGGCATGTCTCCTGGTTCCTCTTGACTGTCTTGGCGGCCTCCACGATCATGGAGATGAGCCCGTACGCATCCACTCCGGTGAGCTGCGCGATGTTGGCCACCTGACCCACGCCGGCCCACAGCGCCATGTTCGCCTGCAGGCTCGGCTTTCTCGCAGGTCTAATACTCTGAGACACCCAAGAAAGAGGAAGAAGAGCATGTTCGTAGCTTGGGAGATACCAGTGATTCTAAATAGGCATGAGTAATGCGATGGTCAAGCCTCCTCTGTTGACTCGAGCAAATCAGACCAAATTCTGTTGAGAGTACGCATGGCCAGAACTCTGCTTTACTGATATCATTTCTTCTGCACGAAAACAATTCAATAAACGCGTCGAGCTTGGAAGAGTGTCGGCACTGTCCGAAGGGCGCTTTCCTTTTTCCACGGCATTTCCACAAACACATGTGGGAAGTCCACACGCAGAAACCCGCTGGCCAGCCAACGTAATTGCACGGAAAATCCATTTGATTTCTCTGATAGTTGTACCGGGACACAAATGCTCCGGGAACGGTGAGCTGAGGTGGCGGCTGCGTTCCGGAAGGCTTGTCTTTGGCAGCGGCATAGAACCTTGGCCCTCAGTCCTCGGCTCCCAGCTCCGGACCGCCCATTTTGATTATTGCTGGCATAGAACCGTGTGGAATTCAATGACACAAAGAAGAATTCAGATGCAATGAGGAAACAGCAAGCCTCATGCATCAACTGTTAGAGGTGAGATATGTTCAACTACAACATAAGTACGTCCGATAGATCATACCAAGACAATCACAGTAGATAATCACGTCCTTTAGTTCACAACAATCATGACTCTACACGTCCTTTATTCAACAACAAGATAATTACAAACTACACTGATACTAACTAGATCAGGGAAGCTAGGAGAGGGCTTAAACAGACTGCACCCATCACGAACAGAACACCGTCATCTTTCAGACGCAGAGATCGACGAATTCAGTGGCCTTTTCCTCCTCTTGATCTGGTGACTGGCACATGATCATGAGTGGCTAAATTGTCGACTGCAAAACGGCAGCCACCCTTTTATTACGCAATATATAGGAATATGAAGCACAAAGATATGAGCAGGCACGCACCTCTTCATTTCATATTTACCCTAAAAAGTAAATTTCAATTTTGAGCGTGGGCCGGCTGGGATGGGCTTTAATTGCGTGCCTCAATGCAGCCTCCTCTCTCTTCATCTTGTAAGCAAAACCAACATCATAATATAATCGTACTGTAACTTTCTGAAGCGAAGGGAGGCACTCGAGGCCGAGCTTGTCACAGCTACCATTGTTATAAATTAAATCCTGCACATCAACTGAGAAGTGTAGCACCTGGAGGTTGGGCATGATGGCCGGTGCTCGCACTGTGGCCGGCTGAGAACCAAAGGTCACCCCGTCATCCCCATCAAACCCCCAGATGGTAAATGAAACACTAGAGTCCTCGTTGGGCACAAACAAGGTCGCCGATTTAGGAAACGTGCAGCTTCTCAACTTGTGGAAGAATCCATCATTAGTGTCATTAACAGTTATTGTTACCGTGGATCCCGTTTCCAGCTTGAGGTGACGGAGCTCTGGCAATGCACCCAGGTTTTTCAGACCCTGCTCATCCAGATCTTCCACACTTATGTACAGGTTGGTGAGGTTGGGAAGATCTGAGGGATTGATGCATAGTGGCAGCACAGTGAATTCCATATCCAATACCATCAAATATCGGAGAGGTCGCGGGAGCACAACTGCATCCCAGATGGCTTTTTCTAGCTTTATGTTCCTAAAAAGCGATTCTACTAGTGTCAAATGTTGGATCTTGTGGAGATTGGCTAGCGCCTCTACTAAAGCTGATTGCATGCTCTCGTTGAAACCTTTTCTGAACGTGCATTTAAGCACCCTGAGTTTACAAAGGTTACCCAAGTCCTTCACAGAAAGCCCCTCCATGTCATCATGATATTTTATTCTCAGTTCCTGCAGGGATGTAAGCTTGTCGATTACCCCATTTGGCACCTTTCCAACACCGAGATGTAGACAGATCAACTGTGTTAGCTGACTCAAGCTAGATGGCACATTATTATAATAGCCCCCTAGATCCAATATCTGCAGGAACTTCAGAGCTCCGATTCCTTTCGGGAGCTCAGAAGTAAATGTTGTAGATATCCTGAGGTACCTCAAATGTAGTAATTTCTCAACATGCTCAAGATTGACGACACCTCTACAATCCTCCAAATCTAGTACACGTAAGAGTTGAAAGCTCTGAACTTCATCAGCAATAATAGAATAACAAGCAATAAATGTCCTCACATGCTGCAGATCCATTCCGAAAAGACTGTCTTGATGAGTTTGCTCCTCTATTTTGTTTTGGTGCACTAGTCTACGTACTCTGCTACTTGACGAGGATGTGACTTTAGCAGTACTATTATTTCTTGAGATAGTAATAAAATTCTCTTCCTGCGATTTGACACAGAGGAGATCAAGCACCATATCGTGGAGATAACAATCCGATACCCTGCCGCTCACCTCAAATTCCACCACTTGAATCACGCTTCTATTTATGAGTTCATTGAAGTATCCCTCTCCAATCTCAAACAAAGTTGTTCCTGGTTCTTTGTTATGAATAAAACCTTCAGCTACCCACTTCCATATCAAACGATCCTTATTAATAAGGCAATCTTCTGGAAATGCACTTAGGTACAACAAGCAAGTCTTCAGGTGAGGTGGCAGGTCATAGTAGCTAAGAGATAGTATCCACTCGGTATCACTTACTTGCTTGTGGTTCTTGTTTTTATCGCGGAAGACTAAAGAGTCGCACACCTCAATCCATTCTTCCCTTGATTTGCCCACCAACAAACTAGCCATTGTGATGATAGCTAATGGTACTCCATCACATTTCTTTAGCATTTTCTCAGATACCTCATCTAGTTGACTATCATGGCACTTGCCTTCAGAACCATATATCCTCGTATAAAATAACTTTTTGGATTTATCAAAAGGAAGAGGTTTTAGCTCGTAAACCTCACCACATTCTCTGGCAACTTCCAAATTACGAGTAGTTATGATCACCCTACTTATGCCACAATTATACTGAACCAATGCTAGTTTGATCATCTCCCAGGACTTTATCTCCCATATGTCATCAATAACGATGAAATATCTATCACATGACAATGTGAGAGCCATATATAGTCAATGTAACTGTTTCTGTAACACTATCCACATTAGAAATATTAACAGAAATCAGACATGCTTCCTAATTGTTTTGAATCTTTCCAAACAGATAGCAATCAACGATAAATGTTCATAATTCTCAGTTAAAGGCTAGCTCATGGTTTCTGCCAACCACCACTTAAAAGAAGTAGGTAATTAATTAATATATTTGTGTTTATCTCAAACGGATGGGCATGTAAATGTTTCCATCAAGAAAAAATCAGAAAATATTATAAAAGCACATATATATTTGTTGTTTCAGCTTGTGGGTAACATGAAGTAGTGTACAAATAAAAAATATTACTAAACTACAACTTAGTGCAGTTAATGATGTAATTGTTCAACTAGCACAACTAAATACAATATTCATCATTATCTATTTGTGTGTGAACTATTGGGTGATTGATACATACCTCTTGCCTCTTAGGTACTCTCGGATCTCATTAATGAGTTGCTCTTCATTCAGCTTTCTATAGTTGGAATCCATGTATTTTTCCTTGTCAAGCTTAATAAGAATGTCTCTAAAGACTTTCTTCAAGTCCGGGTGCCGGCCAACTGAAACAAAAGACCGACACTGAAAATCCACTTCAACCTTGTCATACACTGCCTTTGCAAGAGTGGTCTTGCCCAATCCTCCAGTTCCGACAATAGAGACTATTTTCATTTCCTTGTTGGACGCTTCGTTCTCCTGTGCCAAATACAGCATGGCCATGAGCTCACCGCTTGGCTTTTCAATGCCAATGAGCTCTGTCACTTCTTTGTACATAGCCACAAGACGAGGATCCACTGTCGATGTTGGGGAAGGTTTAGACACGAAACTGTCGACTGTGTACCTCTGATGCCGCTCTATAACCTCTTGGAGCCTCTTGTTGATATCATCGATGGTGACTGCGATCTTACGACGTTTCAAGGGACCACTCACCACCGTGTTGTATATGTTAGCCATCTTCATCTTAAGGGATTCAAAGAAGCTTTGGTGGCCCGTTTGTTCAGCACGATCATCTTGGGCACTCACTAGGAAGGTGTCGAGCACGTCCTCCATGTCGTACGACGCCTCTCGGACTTCACGTGCCCAGATCTTGTCTTGCTCTTCGAGCTGGTCTGATGGCACTCCGGCAACCTTACAGAGGGCAGCGTGCGCACACTCGAGCTCTTTGATGAGAGACCCAATTTTCTTCACCACACCTCTCTGTAGCATGTATTCTTTATTGAGCAGCTCACCAAGCTTTGAGATGAGGCTGCCCACCGCCCCCGTCACCAGATCCATCGCCATCTTCGCTTCTTGCTTCTCTTTTACACCAGATCCCATCATCCCCGTCTGCATGCTTGAAGCGTACGTACCTCTCTATGGCCTACATGCTCCCTTCCCTGTGCTTCTTGCTTCTTCTTCAATCCAAGGAGGAACAAGGCTGAAATAGAAGAAATGGCAAAGGTTCAATTCAAAACGGATACGGAAAAATTGCTCTAGAGAAATTATGCTTTGGATAAAATAATATTTCTATCACAACTCAACAAACATTAATTCTCTGAGTAAAAAATATTTGGGCTTACGTACTAGCTGAAGAGTCGACCCAACGCCGGAGGACGACAATTCTATACAGACGAAGAGAGCAGCGACGAACAGAATAATATACGTGGGTGGAAGGGACTTGGGTTTCACATTAATTAGGCGTAGACTTGAGAGGTCGAAGTCTTCGAAGGGAAATGAAAAATTTTCAAGATGAGACAACTTGGGCAGCGATGAAATAGAGGCATCAAGATGAGACAGGAAAGGCAAAGAGAGCCGCGACGGGTGGAAGTGACTTGGGGTCATCAACAGCCATTTACTACTTACTAAGCGTAGACTTGAAAGGTCCGAGTGATCTTGAGGGAAAACGGAACTTTGGAGTAGACTAACGATCCATATGTATATGCTAGATTTATTCAAACTTTAATAAAGCATCACGTCTCATAAATTAAATTAATAAAAAGCATCTTGGTCAAGTGTTCATCGGGTGTAGCCCAGTTGTGACAACATCCACATCTGGTTAACTGTTCGTTAGGTGTAGCACATTCGCGATGATGTCTACATCTCCTGGGATGTATGGCACTTGTGATTTCCATGTATTCGAAGGATGTTATCCTACTCTTGAAAAGTACTCACTCCGTTCTTTAATTGTTGTCGTCGTTGATTTTTAACATCAATTTTGATCATTCATCTTATTTAAAAAATAAATTTAAATGTATAAACTTATAAGATGTGATCAAAATACTTTTAATGATAAAGTAAATTATAACAAAATATATAGTATTCATCAAACTTTTTTAATAAGATAAATAGTCAAAGTTAAAGTTAAAAGTCAACGGCGATAATAATTAAAGAACGGAGAGAGTAAAAGACTATTTTGGTAATCGTGATGGAAGAGAAAAACTTTGGATGCCAACACTATCCTCATCCACAAAAAATAAAAACCTTTAGAGCCCTTCGCCATACTGACAGACTAGAGACAAGAAGAAAAGGATCACGATGAAATGAATTACACTAAAGGTACATTAACAAGTGGTCTGGATTGTCCGACACATAATTCACACGAAACAGGAGGAGAAGCACTAGGCACGACTACAGTCCTCAAAAGAAATAGCATCACAATATCCATCTGCCAGGTCTTTATGTCTGCGATTTGACGCAGGCTGCAAGCCTTAAAGTGTGATAAGATACCCAACTAACCACGCAGATTTGATAGTGAATTTTACCCTTGCATTTTCTTAAGTACACGAGAGACAGCAAACCCATTGACAGCCAAAATCTTCCTGCACCTATTAGCAGCACGACTGAAGCCTGTACAAATTTGGAAATGAACAATAAGTTCAGAGTTGGTTATCACCTTATAGAAATACAGCTTAATTAATCAGATTAACATCTTAGACCAAGACTATGCAACAGAAATTCAGTTTAATTAGCTTAACATATGAAATTGACTGACAATATGTTAATCTCCTTGGTTCTCTGGCCAAGGAAAAACCAAAACCATTTACAATAGTTTTTCAAGAAATTTTGCATGTTACAGTAAATAACTAGTATCACTCTCTGTCTGTTCATGCTTCTTTTTTTTGTAAACTTTTGTTTCTTTTAATTACTTTTGTACAACGTTAAATTTGATTAGAGAATAATATTTCTAGTATGGCATGTAATTTTATTCTGGCAAAGTTGTTTATTTTTTATGTCATAAATACTTAGTTCATTTTTTTCCTACCCCAAAGGTGATAGGAAATTGTTTTTTTTCAAGTCACGCTCAATTTCTTCATCTGAAGTCCGACACAAGTTCAATCCCACGGTCCCACCACAAGCTATTTGTAAAGGGATATAGGCAAGACTAAGACAAGATGGCTTTATTTTGGGTAGATTTTAGAATAGACCCAAATGAATATGGACAGCTCATTTACACTGATTTTAAGATTGAAATTGTTCTTTTACCTTCTATGAGGTAAAATTTATTTAATAATTAATAATTACTGTATCACTCAATTTGAAAAGTAATCAATGAGTTTTGGAAGGTGGCATAATTAAGATCATGTTTTCTTGTATAAATTAACAGTGGAGATCGAATTTATGTCTTATCTCTTAAAAAGTAAAACAACGTCATTTGGTCTATTTTAAAAGTACTATTTTTTGTGGAAACTAATGCGCTTTTGATGCACGGATAGATTTTTCAGATAAATTTGCTTCAGCATTTCACAAACCAAGCAATGTCATTAACAAACTGAATACTGGTGGCCGCATAGTCATCCATTTTACAACATAAACCCGGCATATATATCCAAGAAGTTCGAGAATATATATATATATATATATATCCAAGAAGATGGGCACACATACACTCACACAGTACTAATATATCTAACCCCGGCATCGCTGGCTCACTTCGTTATAAGCAATGAGCAACAACGCCACAATGGTAGAGGCAATCAGCAGTTTCACCGTGAAGTAGATGAACTGCATGGAAGATATTCACTAGTAAAAGAAAAGGTTAATATTTTGATCGGAAAACAAAAAACAAGAAAATATGATATGGTGAAGTCACTAACCTTTTTGAGCAAGTGATCCGGGGACCTTTCACCTGTTTTGGTTGGAACTCGAGACTGCACCTTACCCTGAGTTCCATCAGCGCTCTTGAACTCTGCTAGCAAAGGCAATTCAGATGCACCTGAACTTGGCGTTTCAATGACAGTAGAGATGAGTTTTCTAGGTGCAAACAACGTAGAGTACTGATGACCAGCCTTTGGTTCGTCCACATTTTTAGAATGAAGGTGTGTGACCTGCAGCTGCCCTTGATTCGGTACCTGTCGTGGTAGCTTTTGCTGCCATGCGAACTGACGTATCATTTGCTGAATTATCATGTCCTGCTGATGATGGTAGTTACTACCGCATCGGATTGGGGTACTGTCTTCCTGTTCCTGTCCAGCCTTCAGCTCGTCCACACTTTTAAAAGGAAGGTGTGTAACCTCCATCTGCGCTTGCTTCTGTAGATGTAATAGCTCTTTCTGCCGTTTCTGTAATAGCTGCTGGGGTCGGGGTAATGCGATCGGGCTTTTCATTTGCTGGCTTATCAAGTCCACCTCTTGCTGTTGTAGCTTCTGCGATGGGATTATGGCTGCGTGTATGGGGTACGAGCAGTTGGCATTGAGCCCCAGTAATCTCATCCAGTTTTCAGTTAGTATGTCACCATAAGAATGTTGCTGTGGGCTCATTGCACCCTACAGCATGGGCCCAGCGTTTCCCTGGTTCAAAGCGTCGCTCGTTGAACCGTTATGTGCAGAACTTAAGCTAGTTTCTTGAGCAGCCTCGAAATCATAACCAGACTGCGGTGCATTTGTGAAACTCTGCTGTGCTGTTGGAACGAGAGTTCTCGTTCCTTGAGGCTCAGGTAAACGCCTGACATCAGCTGCAACGACGGACTGTTCTGCTGATGTGTTCATCCTTGGTAAACTTGCATGTGGTATCTGTTTAGTATGATCGTACTCATGATGCTGCGAAACTTGGGAAGCCGCCTTTTGCATAAGTAAACTCTGCTGTAACTTCATCAACATTTTCAGTCTATGCTCTTGTTGCTGCTGCTGCTCTCCTTCCAGTACTGGCCTTTGTGCGACACGAACATCTTGTGGGTTACCTTGCGCTGAGCCATTTATCACAGTGGTTTGTGGCATGCCAACCATATTGTGCAGCATGGATGTCTGGCTGATAACCGGTGAGGTCTGAGTAACACTAGGGGGATAAGTCGCTTGTAGACTTGCAGGTGTAGTTGTCTGTGGGCTATGTTCCCCGAACATTGGACGGATTGATGCTGAAGATGGCTGATAACCGGAGAGCAAGTCCAAGTGCTATATCAGGAAAAAAAAAAAGTGTATGTAAATCAAGAAATTTTGCTTTAAAGCTGTAACAAACACGACCAAGCTTTCAAAGCAATGTTTCACAGATAATAAAACAAGTATACAAACATTTTTATGCAGGCCCATATGCCGTGTCATGGCTCCACTCTGGCAGAAACACAAACTACGGCAAGTATATGTACCTCGCTGGTGGCCCTGTCATGGAGGATCCTCTCTTCAAGTTGTGCAGCGATGTTCCGGAGCAGGCTCAGATCCAACCCCTCTGACACTGGTACAGCACCAATCGTCTCCTACTCTCCAGCGCGGTCTGTACCTTGCCTTGGTGGCCTGGATTTCCCTTCCTCGTCCATCTGAATTTATATCGTTTGGAGGCTTTGTTCTCTTCGACGAGAAGCACCGAGATGTCCGCAGAAGAAGAAACCAAGGCATGCAAGAGTCCAATGTGAGTCTCTATCACGCTGTCCATAGATCGAAATTGCAGAGAAATCTTCGCGAATAGTAATCACCCGATCGTCTCTTACTAAGAAGAGGTGTTTTAATTTGGGGTTTCTGTAATTGTACAGATCGTAATGTTTCGTTAGGTGAATATAGCTTTGCGCAGGCTCAAGAGAACAGTTCTGTCCACGAAAGTTAAAAACCCAACTAAGCCACACGGACTTTCATTCTCAACACGAGAGACAGCAAACCCATTGGCAGCCAAAATCTTCCTGCACCTCTTATCAGCTTCACAACTGAATCCTGTAAAAATTTGGAAATGAACAAGAGTTGGTTATTACCTTACAGATTCAGCTTAATCAGATTAACATCTCGACTTGTGTTGATGCAGAAATTCAGTTTAATCAGATTAACATATCAAATTGACCTGACAATATTGAGTAAAACCTAAGAGTAGTGATGAAGATATTTGGGTTTTATTCAGAACAGATCAACCCGACGACCACGGAGCCGAGCTAAGGGAATGCATGTTGACTTTCCAACAGACGTAACTAATGCAGCCCGTTGACATTACACCGCGCGCGAGTCCGTTTGGCTTGACAGTGAACGAGCGATTACTTCGGCACGCAATTGATCACTTCAACCTTGTGCTCATCAGTTCACTGAAAGTAACTGGCTGGACCTAATTAATGCCTTCCCGTCCAAGTACAGTCCAAACGTTTCCTTTCTTTCTTTTTTTAGACTTCAGTAATATTTTTTTCGTTATTATTAATAATAAAACTAATAACAATTGCACAAACAAGTGAACAAGGAATCAGTCCACGCAAAATCTGGACCGTTTGATCATCATCCTAAAATCGAGGGTTAGATCTTAATTTTCAACTGATCTGTGATACTTTTGTGAATTGAAAAAGAGCATGGTCACTTGTTACCTTCAAATAGTACATAATACCAGAACAAGTGATACATGATAGCAAACCGACAAGTGATCGACGATCAGATAAACATACAGGAACAAACAAGAAATACATCCGGCCGGGTGACCGATTCATCTCACAAGTTGACCAGTTTGTGAAAGGACTTAACGACGTATGCAGCATTTTTTTTTTAAAAAAAAAAACTCCGATCTCGTTCATCACTAGCTTCCTCCTCTTGGTCGTTCCACCTACGATTCTTGGAAAAGCAATAGCAAGAAAAAGTTGCAATCCGAATGCTTGGATCTACCTTAGCGAGGCTTGTAATTATTTGGACAGCAAAAATCTGCCAAGGACGGTGCCACCTGCGGTTGAGCGGTCATCGGCCATGGCACCGGCTGTGGCGCCACGTCCATCACGGGCCTCTGCCATGGCACCGGCTGCGGTGCCACGTCCAGCACGGGCCTCTGCCACGGCACCGGCACGGGAGGAGCACGAGGAAGAGCACGCTGCATATTGGCCAACGCAACGTTGTTCTGCACACTGGCGGCGAAGATCCCCAGCGTCACTTTCCTGTCGATGTCGTCTTGGACCCGGCTCAGCTCCCTGGCCAAGTCCCCCGGCCGCAGGAAGCGTGACACCTTGCGCTTCTCCTGGCACTTCGTGACGAGGTTGAGGGCGTGGTTCAGGCTCACCTTCAGATCGTCCAGAGCGCCGCGCATCGCAGGGTCCATCGCCGTCGCCGGCGTCGAGCCGTACATGCGCAGGACGGCGCTCACGCTGGCCACGCACTTGGCGATGCCCTCGCACTCCTCCTTGTTCTGGCGAACCGTCGTCGCCACCTCCGTGATTGCGTGGACGATTGCCATTATCGCCTCCGCGCTGAAAAATACAATGCTCACCGTTTCCGCCGCCATAGCTGCAGTGCTCGTCTGTCGTCTCTGCAAGAGAGAGAAGCAGCACATCAATTCAGAAAATGAAACGCTTGCACTATATGTGATCATGCTGCATCTTCACTGCCTCACAGCAAACAAAGCGAGTGATTAAAGCAATCACACTAACCTTGTTAGTATCTAGCGGACCGTCTGTCAGTCTGCCTCCCTTCTGAATTCTTCTGATCACCGATTCCTCGATCCTAGTTTGTTGCCGCCTTTGATTCCATCTTGGACCAAACCTTCTTATAGGCTAGCTACAAAGCTGATGCCCGCAGCAACTATCATTTATATATTCGTTCTGTTTTTAAATTGTTATTGTTAAAATAAAATTTCTAATTCACAAATGGACTAGATTAATTGTCTTGATGTACCACTTTTAACCACCCTTATACATATGGTTCCTTACATATTGCCCAACACCATCATTGGAGCCGCCACGACGAAGCCGAGAGTTGACCAATGAAGTTTCCGGTAAGATGTACTCAATATATAGTCAACTGATAGACTTACATAATGCTACCGTTGGCATGAGACCAAGTCCTGCTGCAAAATTATGACCAGATCCACAAGAATCCATTTTAATTTCCACATAATCTAAAGGATTGGCTGGCTCATCACACATTCTCATCCATCAGATCCCTAGACAGACGAAAAGAAGCCGTCAGATTTTCAGTTTGCACACACTTGTACGAGAAGCTTTGAGCCTGCAGAGTACGTACCTATAGGGGTGATAAAAAGGCTCAGTCCATGAATTTTTCTTCGACTCGTTTCTGGTACGCACCGCCGCCTAAGCGCTGCAGCACCGAGCTGGTCGCCGGCCCGTCAAGTCCGCCCCCCTTCGATTCGATTTGGTGACCGACAGTTTCGTGCATGTGCAGGCCGAACGTCCCATGTTGATGCAAGCTTGCTTCTTCAATAGGAGGACTTGTTGCGATCTAACGCGAAGATGCGGAGCAAACTGAATGATGAGACATGCGCAAGTTCTCCCCTTGGAGCTCTGAATTTATTTCACTTTTTTTTTTTTGAAAGGAAAACAAAATGCTCTGATGAACGTGAACGTGGCGTAGGATGGTGGCCCAAAACCTGCTACCAATCAGAACATGCATGGGCCTGATGTATCTCCTTCCCTCCCAAGGCCTAGCTCGCTGGAGTGCTGCCACACTCCGGCCGGCTCCTGCTACCTTGTCAATATGTACTACGAGCAGAAGAAGCGCAGTAACAGTACGACTGTAATGATCGGTGCAAACAACTCAAAGTTTACAAATCAAACGGTGTCCACAGTCAGGCACTCAAGCATGAATCATGATAACGATAACAAAAACGATCAGGGGACAGCAGCGCTACGATCCATCGATCTCGAGACCCTAAAACGACTTAGACGACGACGACATTGTTCGAGTTCAGAACCGCGCGCGATTCATTCCACAACCAGGATGACCGATCTGTCCGACAAACCTCTGAAGCCACGTACACCAACTCTTCCCGGCGCCTGGATCACAGCATCGACCAAGCCATCGTTCACACACGGTCGATCTCGTAGTCTTCAGGGATCGGCTTCAGTCTCTCCCCCCCACCCCCCACCCCCAGCAACAGCAGAGGAGCTCGGACCGCCCCGCCGTCAGCGCCGAGACGGCGTCGTGAGAGGAGAACCAGGTGCGGCCGCGGGAAGTGCATTCCAGCTGAATGAAAGCCATACCGATCAAGTCAACAACACGTCATCAGGCTAATTAAACAGTGCATTCAACTAGTAACAGATTGTGTGAATTCAAAGGAATATGACCATGTTGAGGAATGAACACAGACCTGGTAGCGGTCTCTGTTGCCTGCATGAATAATGTCAGATATGTCAACATTCTTTTCTTGGCATCTTGGGCATCGGGCGTTAGTCATCTAGTGAAGGAGACAGAGTACAAACTTAAGGGATCATAACACAAATAACCATGTGCAAGAATAAAATTATTGTGATGACTAGGCCTTTTCATTCCTTGACGACAATTGTTGTTTTTAAATATACATTGGCAGCAATACCTGCAACTGCCTTGATTCTTCTGGTTCAGATGATTTTTTTTTTTCTCTTTTGAAGCCAACCGCCCAGCCTGAAATGTGATAAATTTCAGAGATCATAAGAAAGGTAATAATTAAAATAAGACTAGTATCAGTGTAGCATAGTTTCTGCATCCATTGAAAACTCATCAGTTACAGCACACCTAGAAATTCACTAGACAATTTTGTAGGCTACTGCAATAGGATGAATGAAATTTTGGTCAACAACGTAAAGAGGTAGGAAATGAAAGGGATATCAACGTCCAAAAATAAATATATGAAACATCAAAATGGATAACAGATCTTTAGTTCTTCAGGGGACATTGTTAATAGAGCTGAAGGATCAAGTTCCTCGTCCATCAAACGCGTACGTAGTCTAGAACTATGTTGTATGATCAAAGTACACTACAAGAAAAATATTTTTTAGTCACCAAGGTATTTGGTCACTATATGTGTAATATTAGTCACTATAATTATTTTTTCACTAAAAAACTTGATCGCATTTTGGTCACTAAAATCTTGTCAGTATATGTACATAGTAACCAATAATTGGACATGTTAGTCACTAAAAATAAGTAGCAACTAAAAAAATACTTGGTAACTAAAGGAATTTATCAACCAATCAGCATATACTTTGGTCACTAAAAATGTATATCTACAATAAAAACTAAATCTTGGTCACTATTTATCAATTTTTAGTAACCAAATTACTTGGTCACTAAAATT
>BCLF01000058.1:307082-330720 GCA_001602275.1 Zoysia japonica | reverse complement strand
CGCAGGGGGCGATGGAGGTCAGGTAATGGGG
This sequence comes from Zoysia japonica, assembly GCA_001602275.1. Classification (NCBI taxonomy): domain Eukaryota; kingdom Viridiplantae; phylum Streptophyta; class Magnoliopsida; order Poales; family Poaceae; genus Zoysia; species Zoysia japonica. The sequence goes on along the minus strand of BCLF01000058.1, from coordinate 330,689 downwards.
CAGCAGGTGACGGCTGGCGGCGAGAGTGGACCTCAAGAAGCAACGGTCAGGCGGCGGGACAGCGTGGCGACTGCAGGCATTGGAGCAACAGCGGGTCGGCGAGGGGCAAATCTGGGGAGCAGCAGCGGGGATAGAAGAGCAGTGGCAACGGTGGGCCGCAGAGCGACGATGCTTCGATGTGGACAGCAGTGGCGTGCAGTGGCAGCTGGCAGCATGGTGGAGGTGACCAGCATGCAGTAGGTGGGCGGGCGAGAGGTGAGCATGTGGGTCCCATGGTCTTTTATATATTTTTTAACTCCAACGGTGCAATTTCCCTACGGAAGGGCTCTCCTAGAAAAGAATCTTTGACTAGCATTTACATTGAAAAATGGTAGGGCAAACATTTTTTTCCCATCAAACATTCACTAGGAAGCATTCCTTTGTGCGTTTTGTAGGGAAATATATTCCATAGGGTTTTTGGCTCTTTTCCTAATAATTATGAGTGTAGGGAAACTAGTTGATTCTAAGTAACATCCACTCGTTGCACGTACTCCCAGCGGCCATCTGTCCTCTCATGTGCATCGGGCACCTATCGGAGGCCTCCGTGCACCTCGACACCATGATAGAGTCCATTGCCAGGGTCCTCGTCAGCATCATCAACGAGCGAGCCATGCCAGCGTGCGAGTGAGACAACCGCACGAGGACGAGGTTGCATCGTTCAATAGTTTTTAAGGATGGCATGGCCACCGAATCTAGGTGAATATTTGCCTGGTGGTCACACCTCCGCTTGACCCCAAGACAAACACATACAAAAAAAAAGTGGCAGTGTCCTCCCATCCTTCCTTATCCCTCGTACAAAGACATCCTAAGTGCACCATATTACTATTATCCAAACAAAAATATCCGTGACTGCTTCGAAATATTAATCGTCTAACTGTCTATTCCCTCTATTAGTTTATTATTGTTGTTAGGACAACAATCTTCGTTTAAATTTAAACTAGAATCCATGTTCTAACAAAAATAAATTTAAAACAAAGGGACTACATGACTGCTTACATAGATTTCTTTCATCTGAGGTGACAATTTTTTCAGAATTTAACCATTAGTTTCACAAAAATGAAAGTACCAATTTTGATAGAGAGAAATACGTATGAAAAAACTATAGTTTTAAAGCTCTACCGACTAAAAAAACTAAAGACTAAAAACCGGGCAGTGCATATAACAGGGAAAATAAAATCGCTTCAGAGTTCTGATCACGAACCTTGATGATGGCCACATAGGGCCTCTGAGTTTTGGGATCCTGTGGAGGGATCATCACGGAGTCTTCCTGCAGCACGAAGCACCAAAAACGATCAGTGAAAGGCCTAACACAAGAACCAGTAGGAAAATAGAGAGGAAGGAGGGCCGGCGGCTTACCAGCTTGAACGTGAGGTCATTGTACTCTAAGGATGAGTAATGCTTCTTCTGATCCTTCCCTCGCCTGCCGGTGACCTTCACCGGGTCCCCGATTTGGCACCGCATGCGCCACTTCCGCCTGTTGCTGCTGCTTCTGCGCCATGGATTCTGCCACCAGTGCTTTTTCCTGCTGCTGCGCCATGGATTCTTCTGCTGTAGCCGCAACTGCTCCACGGGCTCTGCTGTTAGCACCGCCTTCTGCCTCTTCGCGATGGATTCTGCTGCTTTTTGCTCCGAGCCACATCGCATCGGCGCACTGCTCCGACCGCGGCGATGAGTCTGTGGCTCCTCCTGCCACTCATCCTCCTCTTCGTTGATCCGCACTGTTATCGCCTCCTCATGGTTACTCTTCACATCCTTCCCCAAGGCGCCGCTGGTGGGGGGATTGAGTTGGGCATGTTGTTGAGAGGCGTGCACTAGTGGTGTCGCTAATCATTTCTACGGTGGCTTTTTCAGTGTCGGAAAGCGTGGGCTGAGACATAGGTTCTTCCAGCACCGGTGCCTTCTCCGGCCTCTGCTCCATGGGTACGGACACTACTTCTTTGCCGTCCTCTTGCGCGCGATGCTTCCGCGGCCTGTCTCGGCCGCGTCGGCGAGTCTGTGGCTCCTCCCCTGCAACTTCTCGTCCTTTTCGTCCATCAGCATCTCCTTCCCCTCCTCTTGGTTCTTCCTCAGGTCCTCCATCGAGGCGCTGTCGGCGAAGGGCATGGACTGGGGTGCTTCATCGTCGACAAGCCTCGCAAACCCACAATGCGTCTGCGGCTCCATGTCGCTCCGCTTTGTGTTCGCCTGCTCCTGGTTTATCTCCAAGTTCTGCATCGAGGTACCGTCGTCAGGAGGCCTAGGATGGGACAACTCACTGGAGTTATTATCGTCATAGAGCTGCGGGAATCGGCGGCCCCTCAGCCTCACCATTTTTCCGACGGCGGTTTTTGGTATCGGAATCGGAGGAGGGGATGGGGAATGTTGGCTGGGTTGCTTTGCTTTTATAGAAGAAGGTGTCAACCAGTCACCTACATCTTAATTGCTGCCTGGAGTTTGACTGTGAGGAGAGAATTGTGTGAGAAGAATGGGACGGCACTCCGGCGACGCCTAACCGCTGATGGGTGGGTCCAGGAGGTGGGTCTATCCATACTGCCCCATTTGTCGGCAGTGGTTGTCCCTCTGATGAGCGCGTGAGAGGATACAGCTGTAGAAAAAGGATGTGCTTGTCTGGCTTTATTTAATGTAGGAGATAAAACGCAACCCGGTTTTCTGAAATCAATGAACAGGGTAGGTGCGGTTTTAGGTTACAATATTTTTGAATTTAGCATAGTGAGAACTAGGTTTAATTCGTGGCGGCGGCGGTGCTGGGATGAGGGAGGCGAGGATCAAGAGCTATAAGGAATGCTAGGTCATATCCGTAACATGGGCTTTTTGGCTGCAATGGGTACCGAAGTCTAATAGTCACCATAAAAAGTTGTAGAACAAATCATACGCACATTAAAATCAGTAAAATGAGGAAGTACTTAGAAAATTAGATATGATCATGTTCCTGTGCCTCTTTCTCTCTCCCCACCCCCCAATACCGTCGAGTTCATAACCATCACTTATCAATAAGGCAACCAAAGATTACGTGATCACCTGCCCTCAGCAAATGCATGGGCAATCACGAGAGCTACACCCCGCAAGTCTGAAGGAATCCTTTTTGGATCCTAGGGGTTGGTTGGTATCGTTGATGCGGCAAAACAATGAAGTTGAATTTAGAAGGCTCTTGCTCATTTAGTTCATGAAGGTTTAAGATATGAAGTGGTCGTAGTCCTTATGATGGTATACAAGTACCTCCTACACAGGAAATACAATACATGTAATGATGTACATTTCTTGATGTCATTACTATATCTGCACTACACACCATCATGGCTGTAGTTCCTAAGTGAAAATAACATGAAAGTTGCTCGATTTTAGCTGATGGACAAAAGAATCCTTGCGAAGGCGATGGATCAATACCCTCTGCGAGGAGGAGGAGGAGGAGGTAACCAGGATCCTTGCCAGCCTCGCCCATTCCTTCGGCTCCACTTCCACCACTGCTTAAGTCATCAAGGCACGGTTGTGACAACCTCCTCGCACTCATGGTCAAAGACGCCGTCTTCCCCAATTCGTTGTCGTCGATCCTCGATCGCCAGCTTGATCTCATAGTGGTGTATTATTCAATCGCATCATCAACGCTGAGATCAGCACACTTCATCGGTGACAACTGCCTCGTTGGGCATTTTAGCTAGCCGGGTGGGATATTTGAAAAAATAAAACTAATTTTAATACCCTAGACGTACTGTAGAGCAACTTTAATATTTACAGACCGTTTTCTTCTTCTTTGTGCCCCTACCCTAGCCTCATACTACAGCTTCTGCCACTACGCCGATGACGTCGACCCATCGCTGCACCAGAACTACACCTCGTTTGGCAATGCGGTCACAGTGTGCGCCGAGCTCGCCAGCTGAGATAGACCTTAGCCGAGAGTAATTGCTATGAGCCGCTAGGGTCTGTTCCATTTGATTTCACACGCGAGGCACCATGCCGATGAGTTCTTCTGGGACTTGGCCACATCCTTGTCCCAGAAGAGGGAGAACCACTTCACGGCGTATGGCATGGGGCGAGATCATGAATCATGGGCTTGCATATTTTGGTGGGCTGAGCCTGAGATGGGCTAACGTCTTGGTCCGAGCAAAGAAAACGAACACATTCCGCACGTGTAACCATTAATGGCCTTGAGAGAGCAAATTGTCACTGTAGCCGAAGGTACGTGATCTTGATGATAACTCAAGTACTAAAGCTCGGTGCAGAGAAAGAGGCAACTTGATATTCACAGGATTTTTTTTTCTTTTTTGTTTAATTTATAATAAATCATAGTTACCATAGAAGGCTTAGTATCCATTTCTTTAGAAAGTCACTCTTGATGGTGACAGAAATGAGAATTTTAAGCTTGGTAGCTGGAGGGCTGTTAGACAACATAATCCATTTGTAGAGGTGGCATGGAAAAGGCACGTGCCTAAAACTATGAGTACTAAAATGCTGAGTAACAGGCCACCACAACAACGAAGCAAGTGCAAGCGGGTTTCATTGACATTACGGGGTTGTATCTTCATATCATAGAGTGACCTGCCAAAAAATGGTTGAAATTTTTAACAAAAATGACAAATTATCCGGTCGACGCAATTGTTTGACTCTAGCTGCAACTTTCAAGTGGGCTATTGGCAAGAGATATATTGATCTTGGCTTAACAATTTTAGAGATAGCTTTGATTTGGCCTACAAAACTGAAAGCATACATTCTCGAAAAGTTAAATTCGAAAACCAAGTCAATAAACCCTCCAACATATTTCACAATCATTTCATAGCCTCAAAACCAAGACTAAACCGAGCCAAATTTAGGGCATTATGCGTTGCCTCCAATCCTTTGATATTTGTGCGGCTTTTGATATTTGGGGATACCATTAGAGGAGGTGGGGAATTTTGGGGTCCATTATGATTAGAATTGCTTTAATCAGAATGGGCCTCAAACTTGAGGGCCTTTTTGAGTCTATAAGGAAAATATTCGTTTAATAAATTATAGTGGGGAATGTTTTGAGGACTCTGCGAAAAAGATGAGTTGCAATGAATTTTGCTCAATAGTTAGTTCCTCTAATTGACATGGAAAGGTTCTAGCATATGAGAAGTTTAAGTTCGTATAGACATAGTCTCCACTCTAATTGTTTATAAAGTATCTAAATCAATTTTTAGTGTAGTGCAGAAGCATGAATATCAATCTCTTTAAAAGTGCCTTGTGTTAGGCGTTACAAAGATAGATACAGCATAAATATTGCCAGGCAAAGATCATTCCATTATTTCAAGTCTTACGTGATGATATTCTATTGGTACATGATATGTAGAGATTGTCAGTTTATTGTGATGTGTGGAAATTATTTTATTGGCTGACAGTGAGTACAGAGCACTCAGGCGTAAAGTGCCGCGTGGAGATTGTTTTGTTGGCAGTACCTCGTTACATGCCACGTGGATATGAGTTTATCTATTGATGACGGTATGTAATATGGAGATATACTCGTATAGCAATCGTTCTATTGGTTATAAATACTCTATTCGATCTGAAAGTAGTTATAGCAATATTATTTTTATTTTTATTATAAATAGATATATAAAAAGCACAATCATAAACACCGGAGAGAAAGAAGGAGAAAATCTAAAAAATCTTATAAAAGGCAGGGTACCCTTCTTCCTCTCCTCTCGTTGACACCAAAAAGGCATTACTCCTCTCGAGAGAAAAAGCGAGAAAACCCAAAGCCAAACGAATTCCTCCTGAGGGGTGGTCGGAAGCGGAGCCGAGGAGGCGGAACCCTCGCCTCAGCGAACGCCATGGTGGAGACTCGCCGTAGCTCCGCCGCCAAGCGCCCTTCCTCGTCCCCCTCCTCCTCATCCGTTCCTACCCCCAAGCGACCCAAGGTGAGAGCCGGATCGAAGAATCTCGCGTCGCCGCCTCCCGATTTGACCGCTCGGCTAACCGATCTGAACCATGGCCCTAACCAGGGGGAAGCTCCTCTTTCGCCGACGACATCCGCGCCCGGGAGGACCGAGGAGGACTCCGCGGCGGCCGCGGCCGCGAGGAGCACCGGCTCCGCGGAGGACGCGACGGTGCAGAAAGGTGGGGGCTTTTTGGCGATTCGACTCCTAGGGATTGATGGAGTAGTTTTGGAATGGAGTTCATGGGCTTCTGATGCTTTCTTGTAGATCAAGGAGGGGATAAGCCGGCTTCCTCTGGGGCTGAGAGTTCGAAGAGGAAGAAGGAGCAGGAGCAACAGCAGCCGGCGGCGCCATGGGCCAAGCTGCTTTCTGAGTGCTCGCAGGTGCGGTTTCTGATTGCCAATACTTTTATGTTCGTAGATGATGGAATCGAATTTAAACTTGGCAACTCTTATGCTATCTTTAATAAAGATTCAGTCTTTAGAATTCTGATGGTGATATTGTACTCTTCTGATGCAATCTTGAAGCTTGTATAGACAGTTTAGTGGGCAATGTTGTAGTTGGCATTCAGAACTTATGTCATACAGGAACTTAGTTATCTGGCTTTGGTAAAGTTTTTTTTTTCTTTTGTTTTTGTGGGTGATTTTATACTGGGCAACTATCATTATAAAGTTTACTGCATTATTTTGTATGGGATGGGGATATTATCAGTTCTATATATATATATATATATATAATCACAATCGGCCAATGTTCTAAACTTTGGTGTGTGGGAGAGGAGCAGTTAGTAGACTGGATATGGCATATAACTACTCTGTAGATTTATAGCTTATTAGGGTTCGGTACAATGTACATCTATTCTGAGATATATTGATCCTTGTTTTGCATTCTATAGCATTTTGTGGATCATGTACAAACTCTGACAAACTTTTCTATCAAAGTTCCTTTTTGTAATGATATGACATGTGGAACATTCAGCATTATTAGAACTTTGGTCAATTTTTTGCTCAACTTCACATGTTTAAGTTTTGGACGTCAAGTCAGAAGTCTTTTATGCTGTAGAGCTACAATACTTGTCTGATTTAGAAGCTGCTAGGTCATGTAAAACATTCTAAATCTACTAAACTTTTGTCTTCAGCAGTATTGACCTTTTGAGTTTTAGAAATCAGTATCTAACTGATTTAGATGTCTCAAAACAGTCCACTGATGTGAGGCTTATCTGTATATGCTAGTTACATTTGATGAAGGTATCACATTTTAAAGTCACAACTAGTTCAAATTTAAATTTGTGAAATATTTGTTGTTTTCTTTTATCAACACATTTTTTTCAATAATGTTTGAAACCCCATACTGACAACATACATTTGTCAATTTGCGGATTACAGACTCCTCATCTTCCTATTAGCGTCCCTCAAATTTCCATTGGCCAAAGCAAAAATTGTAATTTATGTTTGAAAGATCAACCTGTTAGCAAAGTACTTTGCAAGCTGCGGCGCCTTGAGGTACACCCATATTTTGAGCTTTGCAAACTGCAGTTGAGATCTAAAACGCTTGAAAGATCAAGTGCTTACTTGTAATTATTTTATTGGTTTCGATGTATTTCTTTTCAGCAGGGAGGTCAATGTGAGTTAGAAGTCATAGGCAAGAAGGGTGTCGTCCAACTAAACGGGAGGCCCATATGTCCAAACACGAAAGTTCCCCTTACAGGAGGGGATGAAGTTGTGTTCAGCTCATGCGGCAAGCATGCATATGTATCCTTTTGTCATTTTTTTATTTAGTCATTCAATTTTCCTTCTATTCCTTACCGTTCTTTATTACATTAGATGTATTCAGTATTCACTCCAAGATTGAGAAGACTGACATATATCTGTTTAACTTTTTTCCTTTAACATCTCACAGATTTTTCAGCATCCTTTGATTGACAAAGTTCCTAAAACGGTGCCATCATCTTCTGTTAGCCTTTTAGAGTCTCCAGTTGCTAGTGTCAAGCGTATCCGTACAGATAAGAGAACCGGCGACGCTTCAGCTGTTGCTGGTACAGAGATGTTGGCATCTACATCTAATCAGTCAAAGGACCTACCAGCAGCACCTTCCCCGTTAGCTGGAGAGAACAGCCAAAGAGTCATTCGGCCAATGGCATCAGCAGCTGATAAGTCGAAAGGGCACTGCAACAGCCCTGATAAGGAATGTGAGAATGGAGAAAATGCTAATGATGTTAATTCTAACATCGACGACTCTTCAATAGATGCAACTGCAGCCCCTGTATCTCCTGATGCTGTTGCCAACGATACCTGTCAACATAATGGCTTTGGACCTGATCCTCATCTTGGTGCGGAAATCGGTAAGATTGCAACCTATAAGATAAGGCCAATTCTGAGGATGATTACAGGGTCAACTATATCAGAGTTCGATTTGACTGGTGATCTTTGTAAAGCTCTTGAAGATCAGAGGGATCTCATCAGGGATCTTAACGCTTCAGCCAGTGTGCCACTGAGCAGATGTCAAGCCTTTAAGGATGCGATGAAACAAGCAATTACTAATCCAAGTGATATTGACGTTACGTTTGAGAATTTTCCTTATTACCTCAGGTGATATGCTTGGATCACAGTTCCTTCTGCTGCCTTGACAGTTATTCCACTTAAATTAGTTATTATCATGCTGTCTATTTTGGAATTCTGCATGTACATTGTTATTGTATCCTAGATTATTAAAAAAAAAAAACTGAAGGACACTCATATGTTTCCTTTATTCATTAGTTCTGAGTTAGCTAAACAGCATTGTATTTTGAGTGCAAAGACATTTTGTTATAATATTATATCCACATATTTGTTTGAGTTTTCATTTATTTTAACTTAAGTGCAAATTGCAGATGTACCTTGAAATGCAGCATGTAGTTTGTTATTTGCTCACATGTCCATATCTTCATATTATTTATCATTCCTCATCTCATGCAGTGAGAATACAAAGAATGTTCTCTTATCATGTGCGTTCATACACATGGAAAAGAAGGAATTCATAAAGCAGTTCTCTGAAATTTCATCAATAAATCAGCGAATATTGTTATCTGGTCCAGCAGGTACTTTCTTTTTATCTCATTCTTTCTGCTATTAATTTATTTGATGTTATCAAGCCTTTAAATTGGGTAGTGCACATGTTTGTTTGGTAATCATCCTGATGCCCATGTTTGATGTCCATGAAATGTTTGTTATGCGATGCATTTAGGTTCTGAGATTTACCAGGAAACATTGGTAAAGGCCCTTGCCAAGCATTTTGGTGCTAGACTTCTTGTCGTGGACTCACTCTTGTTGCCAGGGGTAAGTTCATCATATGTTACTGGTACTTCTCAAAAATAAGTTGTGCATCTTTTTCCTATTTCTGAAAAAAAAATTCATGTAGGCACCTTCAAAGGATCCAGAATCCCAAAAAGATGTTGTAAAGGCTGATAAGTCTGTGGATAAAGCGGGTGGTGAGAAGTTTGCCATTTTTCAGAAGCATCGTTCTTCCTTGGCAGATACTGTGCACTTCAGGAGACCAGCTGCACCAACTTCCAGTGTAAACGCTGAAATTGTCGGAACATCCACACTGCATTCTGCATCTCAACCCAAACAGGAATCCTCAACAGCCACATCCAAGAGCTATACGTTTAGAGAAGGTTTGCTAGCTTTTGTTACTTGTTTAACGTTGCTTCAAGTTTAATTGTATTTTACTAATGTGCCACACCTTTTGTAGGTGATAGAGTAAGATATGTGGGTACAGTTCAGCCATCCTCATTATCACAAAGGTATCTTTATTGCTAATGTCATGCTCTCATATTTACTTTTATGCAATGCTTGCTTAGTTTTTTGCATTATTTTTCATTACAACCTTGTGGAGAGATTGTCATCCCTGGGTTTTGTGCATGGGGTATTTTATGGTCTTTATTGTTTGGGTATCATTAGTGTTTCATGAAGAGATGCTTCATGAAGTTCATCGTTTTGAGTAGTATGACGTATAGGGTGCAGACCTACATTGTTGAGCATATGCACATTATTTTTTCATTGAATCCAACCTGGGAGTTACATGTTAGAGGTGGAATCTTCCCAGACCAACCTGCACCTTTTTATTTTACCCGGTCAGACTGGGCAAAGCTGGCTAGGTGGCTATATTGTTGAGCTTATGTTTACCAGTATAAGCTCATGCTTCTGATATCTCCCTGCTGCACAGGAAATATTTTAGAGGGCCATGTGTTAGATTTTAGTCTAAAAAATAAGTGGTAGCTTAGAGAAACTGCCTTGGCATTGCATGTGTGAACAGTGTTAGTGGATCCTTTAATGGCAACATAAATGTTTCGGCCTTAATTTCTAAGGCTTCGTTTACCTAGAATAAGGGAATTTAAAATAGCCAACGAATTTGCATGGCACTTCTCACTTATGATCCTTTATCATTCACTCAGTTGGACAACAAGCATTCTTTTCATCCTGTGAGCTTTTAATGTATGGATATATTTTATGAATTGTTTCACTGATCTCCAGGGGTCCAAGTTATGGTTATAGAGGCAGAGTGATGCTTGCTTTTGAAGATAATGGATCCTCAAAAATTGGAGTCCGATTTGACAAGCAGATCCCTGATGGTAATGACCTTGGTGGTTTGTGTGAGGAGGACCATGGTTTCTTCTGCTCTGGTTAGCTCAGGCTTCTAAATCCTCTTTCCATTGGTAGTTCTCAGTTTCTTTTTTGTGCTGACCATATATCTTTTTTTGCAGCTGATTTACTTCGACCAGACTTTTCCAGTGGTGAAGAAGTTGAAAGGCTAGCCATTACTGAGTTAATTGAGGTACTGCTTCTTTTGATTGCGAGTACCCTGCAACAAATAAGTTAGTTCCTGGTATAATAATATGGTCTTTTTATGTCAGGTCATATCAGAAGAAAACAAATCAGGACCTCTGATAGTGTTGCTTAAGGATGTCGAGAAATCTTTCACCGGAATTACAGAGTCACTTTCATCTCTAAGGAATAAACTTGAATTACTTCCTCCCGGTGTTCTTATTATAGGATCCCACACCCAGATAGACAGCCGTAAAGAGAAGGTACACATACTATTTCTGAGAAATTAGAAAAGATTATACTGTTAGGACTTAATTCCTTATGGTATTGTGGAGTACTGCATCCTTCTCTTGTAATTAATCAGAATCAGGTGAGGCTACTATGCGGGTGTTAGTAATCAGTAATGATACTCTTGGTTTGACTTTGCATCACAGAACAGTATTCTACATTTGTTTATGCCCTGGGTTTATTGATATATCGACTATATATCCTTATCAGCTAGACTTATTTCAAATGCAAGTAAAAAATTGGTAAGATGGTGAATCTGTTTTATAGGCACATCCTGGAGGTTTTCTGTTCACAAAGTTTGCTAGTAGCAGCCAGACACTTTTTGACCTTTTCCCGGTATGAAATTTCATAATGTCCTCTACTTTTCTTGACATTTCTAGATAACCTGATGAATCAACTTTATCCATGGTATCTCCCTGATTTGCGGTATTTATATTTTTCTTTTTTAAAAAAAATGCAGGATAGCTTTGGCAGCAGATTGCATGAAAGGAACAAGGAGAGTCCAAAGGCAATGAAACATTTAAATAAACTTTTCCCAAACAAAATTTCAATCCAACTTCCACAGGTGATAATATCCCTTATTACATATATTTAGATATTGTGATTAGGTCAACTGACTAATTGGAATAATAATATTTACAGGATGAGGCTCTACTTACGGATTGGAAACAGCAATTAGATCGTGATGTTGAAACCCTTAAAGCAAAATCAAATCTTGGTAGCATTCGAACGGTAAGCTGTGGGATTGTCTTTTGCTTATTGGAACTTCATATCCCCACTGTATATGCTTCTTCAGTAATAAACTTCTTTGATGCCTGAACTATTTATTACTTCTGAGTTTATTCAACATGCCATCTAAATGTAGCTTCCTAAAGAATTTTTTGAACAACATCTACACTATATTCTTCTTGAGCAATCAGTCAATTGTGTTTGATCAGTAGTATTTATATACTCTAGTTTTTTGCACGTTTGTGAATGCATGTCTCATTTATATTTCTGCGATTCATGCTATGCTTTAGCTTTCAATGTCATTGAACACATCAAATATCTTACGGAATCAACATTTTGAGGTTAAATGCAACAATTGAACTCATCTTGATTACTTTTCTACCCCAATTTAGGGCTGGTTTCTGTATGATTAGCTTCTGAAACCAGTATATGATTGTTCATTTGGTCCTTACTGCAGTTTCTGAATCGCATTGGAATTGAATGCAATGACCTTGACGAATTATTTATCAAGGACCAAGCATTGAGTAATGAAAGTGAGTACATCTTCTTTATTCTGTGTTTTACCTAAAGTTTCCCGCTTTGAACTTTTGTTACTCTAAACTTTCTTAGGTGTGGATAAAATTGTTGGTTATGCTGTGAGTTATCACCTTAAGCACAACAAACCTGAAACAACCAATTCCAAGGAGGCTAGACTGGTACTCACAAGTGAAAGGTAGCCTCTCTCTCTCTCTCTCTCTCTCTCTCTCTCTCTCTCTCTGTGCTGAATGTTAAACTAATTACCGCAAATGGTAGCCTTAAGCATGGACTCAACATGCTCCAGAGCATGCAAAGCGATAACAAGAGCTCAAAGAAATCATTGAAGGTGCACACTGCTTCACCTGTTGCTAACGTACTTGCTATTCGTTGTGTTAGTTACCAAGTGCTTTACCTCTAAGTTGTTTTCCACTTTAGGATGTTGTCACAGAGAATGAATTTGAGAAAAGGCTTTTGGCTGATGTTATACCACCTAATGACATTGGAGTTACCTTTGATGATATTGGAGCATTGGAGAACGTAAAGGACACATTAAAGGAGCTGGTGATGCTTCCTTTACAAAGGCCTGAATTGTTCTGCAAAGGACAGTTAACAAAGGTAATATATTACAGTTGATTACAAGGTCTCTCTCGGCATTAGGGTGTTGAAGGTTTCCTTTCTTACTGTAGGTTCAACATATGATTGAAATTATATTTTCTAGTGTTGAACTCATGATGGAGAGCCACTAATACTCAGCATTCACATGCTGTGATGCTTTTTTTTTTTTATTCCCAGAATGCTGAAAGCCAACGGTTTGCATGAAAACAAAAATGAAATCACTAAGATGCATTAAATTCCTTCTGTATTTTGGAGTTCATGTTTACACTTCATTTCTCTTGTGATTTAGCAGTGAAAATGCAACATGGTTTTTGTTTTTATTTTTCCCATGAAAGGCTTAATACTATGAGAGATTAAGATTTATGTTGAGTTCTTATAACCACTTCCTTAATTCATTCATTGCAGCCTTGCAAGGGAATATTGCTTTTTGGGCCTCCTGGCACTGGTAAAACTATGCTTGCCAAAGCAGTAGCGACTGAAGCGGGTGCTAATTTCATCAACATATCAATGTCAAGTATTACATCGAAGGTATTTCATCCTAAAAGCAATAGTAAAGATTCGCTATGTACTTTGGAAGGCTAACTAGTTTTTTGGGTACTTTCAGTGGTTTGGTGAAGGAGAGAAATATGTAAAAGCTGTTTTCTCATTAGCAAGTAAAATAGCTCCCAGTGTTATTTTTATTGATGAGGTATGCAAGCAGACAAGTTGCTTTTACCATTGTCAACGTGGTTGTCTATTGATGCAATTTATTCTGACTTTTTCTATAGGTTGACAGTATGCTAGGAAGGAGAGAAAATCCAGGGGAGCATGAAGCGATGCGCAAGATGAAAAATGAATTCATGGTAAACTGGGATGGTTTGCGCACTAAAGATAAAGAGCGTGTACTGGTCCTTGGTGCTACAAATAGACCGTTTGATCTGGACGAGGCTGTGATTAGGAGGTTTCCCCGCAGGTAACTATAGTTTTGGTATACGGCATTGAAACATATAATCTGCCTTTCATAGTTATAACCATTGTATTGCTGACTTCCATGCAGGTTAATGGTAAATTTACCTGATGCATCAAATAGAGAAAAAATATTGAAAGTGATTTTGGCAAAAGAAGAGCTGGGACCAGATGTTGATATGGAGTCTCTTGCCAATATGACTGATGGATATTCGGGAAGCGATCTGAAGGTGTGTTCGATGATGATATGCTCTCATGTATGCCAAGTGGTAGATTATTAGTGGTTTTGACCGGGTTGTTTGTGTTTTCAGAATCTTTGTGTGACGGCAGCACATTACCCCATTAGAGAAATTTTGGAGAAGGAAAAGAAGGTATGCTCTTCTGCTCATGGGCCATGGCTGTGTATCCCTTGTAGCTTGAAGAAATGATGCATGATGCATAAAATGACTACTTCGTTGTATTTTTCTGATAATAACAATATGTAATTAGTCATTTTATTTTTCCCTTGTGTAGCTTTCCTTGGTTGACATGTTGATAGATGCCCCACTTCATACTTCGATTGCAGTTAGAATCTTTGAAATATTTGTTTTGATCTGATTTTTAGGTGGTTCAATTCCACTGTTTGCAGGAAAAGAATCTGGCGAAAGCAGAGGGTAGGCCTGAGCCTGCATTATATGGAAGCGAGCACATTCGCCCTCTTAGCATAGATGACTTCAAATCTGCCCATGAGCAGGTGGGTAGCTGGTTTACCACCTTTTTTTTTCCCCTGTTCGAGCGGTAACCTAACCTCTCTTTACCATAGGTTTGTGCAAGTGTTTCATCGGATTCATCAAACATGAACGAGCTCCTGCAATGGAACGACCTGTATGGCGAAGGCGGGTCGAGGAAGAAGAAAGCGCTAAGCTACTTCATGTGATAGGTAGCGTACATCAAGGATCGACACCGTGCTGCCATATTGTACAGCTGCAGTAGTACCCTCCTTGTCATGTGCATTGTCTTGACTTGGGCCGAGCTAAACCAGTCTGGGTTTTTCCTCCTATCCCCTAAGAAGCAGCAGCCGGCTCCCCTCCTACCATCCGCTGTAATTAGATTGGTGTACTGAGTCAGTTATTTATCAGTTCTTTTGTTTTGAGTTAAGATTTAAGTTAAAATATCATTGCCCTCCATCCCCTACCCCCCTAAAAGGTTAACTTTTGTTGGAGCCAGGGTCCTTGGACTCTGGCTATAGGCGTTTATGTAACTCTGTACATGTGAAATGAAGGGACATGGGAATAAGAACATTTTCTGCCTGTTGTTGACGGTACGGTATAGTTACTTTGATCTTTTTTAGCAGACAATTGACTCCTGTATTTGGATTGTTATGAATAGCCTCCATGTACGGGTGAAAAACCAGGGAAATGTAGCTGTTACTTGTTCCAATCCGGAGCATCCATCTTAGTCATCTGAGCTCCACTCAGCAGCTTTGTTTCTCTTCCTGTTTGCTGCGTTATCATCATAGGCAAAAGAATATTGAGAGAATGCCGAATCAGGATACAAATCAACAATACAATCTGTAATTCTCTTCCAGTACAAACAATGAAAAAGGTTTGGGACCAAGTATCAACCAAGTGAAGTCACTGTGGTCCGTTGTACACAATATCAATGACATGAAGGTGAATCACCTGTAAAATCTATCGCAAAATAAAGTAAAAAGACTTCCCAATATATCCCTCAAAGGGACAAAAGGCTACATATAAACTTCTGTACGTTCTACGGTAGTGAAGTACCACAGAATGCAGATGAGGGCAGATCAAAATATGAGGGAGAGCAATTGAACAGAACATCTGTTACACAACAAAAATTACAGGGCTTCCACTTTGTTCATCCGTGTCTTCTTCCTGTGTTTTGTATGAGTATACAGTCAAGCAAAACATATATATGCATTCACAGTTAGGAGTGATTGATTCAAAAGAGCTCTTCAGAGTTGAATTTGGTCCATGCCTCCTGTTCATGCGGAAAGTAGTGAAAGATTAGTATCAATTGGGCAACCAGCATTGAAACCATTCAACAATGCAAATCGTAAAAGCGTGCCAGAATGGACTCAGATCTTGGTAACAGACGCAAAATTTATGATGAAATGACAAAATCCATTGTTTTAGTATTTCAACAGTTGCCGTGCATGTAATTCATAATGAAGTAAGTAGGACAAGTTTTAAATGGCATTAGGTAATTCTGCAAGACAGCCGTATGCATACCTTAAGAATGTCAAAGACTTTCTCAGCAATGTATTTCTGTTGAATACTTGCTCCCTTCTGTTGCACCTTATCAGGATGGATGCATAGTGTCGCCTTTCTGTATTGCTTTTTAACAGCAGCCCCAGTAATCAGATCGGTCAAGGATACAGCTTGCCATCCACACTCAGGCCAAAGTATCTGTTAAGAAAGATGGTGTATATGTTAGAAGATGAACTCTTTTACAGACTTATATAGTCATCTGCTTTGTAAGTACTAAGTGGCTGTTTGGTTCTTGCCCTGGCATGAGCACTGCCGGCCAGGCAATGATCTCTCAGCCTAAGGCCCTAAATCAGATGTACATAAGATGTTAAAGCACTCGATGTGCCATTTAAAAAGAATAGTCTTAAAATTTAGATTTCCTGGATCACCCACTCAGCAAATAGAACTGTACAATAAAATCATTTAAAGAGACTACTGGCAAATAAAATAGATGATTGAATCAGTATCTAGTGAAGGTTTAGAAAACCCATGAGTTCTTTTGCTGTCATGAAAACCCCTCAAATGTATTTAACTATATGCTAAAAATCTAGCTATTCGGAAGTTTTTTTTTTTGCATTTCTTTTTCCAAAGGAGATTGATACTCGTAAAGATTTTTTTTTTTGGGTGAGACTCAACGATTTCCTTGATCAAGAAACAGGAATACAATCCTTTGCCAGCACATCTTTAAATCCGTGACAGGAATATTGCAGAGCAGTTTGTACTTGAATTTTAATAATCTTGATACAATGACATATAATTCTCCTTCGAGTTAGGGAGAAAAAACTAAAAAGATATAGTATTACATTATCAAGCTTCTAACAGATTAACCAAAAGTGGAAAACCCAGCAAACAAATACAGCCCTCATTTGTTGACCTCAACTCATGAATAATGGTCGCTAATTTTAGTCCAGACCATTTGTACATCTGGTTCGGTACAAAATCAAAACAAGCTTTATTGCATGGCCAATAAAAAGGTCAAATAAACAATGTTATTAGTTATATCAAATGGAAATATAAAGAATCTTTACGAACAAAAGAGTTCATATAGCGCAAAAACAATAAATATACAATACATACAATACAACTCTAAAAGATCAGAGTTGTATCAGTAACTTACATATTGTAAAGTTGATAACAAAGCACGTAAGTTGCCCTCTTTTCCAGCAGACCACCTCTTAACTTCAAAGTCTAGTGTGTCACCAATTCTCTATAATTCAGAAAGTTCAAATAAAACAAATGGACTATTAGCAACATTAAAGGGCCACAATACACTGATTGTATGAATACTAGAAAGATTGTGAAAACTGCAAATAAAAGGGCAAAGGCAGCGTAATGTCGACTGCTGTGTGTTGATAAATGGGCAACATAGACTTACATCTCTCTCTGCCTGCTCCCTCCGGACCTGCATATCTCGTTCATTCTTCTCAGCCAGAGCTTTTGCCTGGAGATATGTTAAAAGATGAATAGAAGAATGGAGTAGCAATCATTTCTTTGCAGTTATATCAAGGAAAGGGTAGGCTAATACAGGATGAAATAAGCCAGAGGGACCACTGGCAATGATGCTTATTGACAACAATACATTGGTATTCTTTTTCTTTCTAATTTGAAAGCAATTTGGAAAAAACATTACCGCTCGTTCACGGGTCCTCTGATGGCGTTCTAACCTAGCCCGTCTTCTTTCTTCAGTCTCTCCTTCAACTTCTTGAAACACGTCAAATGATGCAGGGCCTGAAAAAATAATTTATTACACACAAATAAAAAACAGGAGCAAGAGCACAACATCACTATTGCTATCTTCAGTGAAATTTATACCTCCAAATAAATCAGACAGATCATCCCCAAAACTTGAGACTGACGGCGTTTTTCTCACAGACGTTGAGGTCGATGCTGCTCGACTTGATCCATTAACGGTTCCTATACCTTGAGATCCAGAGCCAAACATAGAATCCTAAAGCGGCATGCGTCAGAAAGGAACAGCGCCCATTAGAAAAAGTTTTTGTAAATCTAAAGATTTTGGCAGATATAACTCACCACTGTTGGGGTAGGTGCTCTCTGTTTTGGTGCACTATTCGCACGCGCACCTGCACCAAAGAACGACTCCAAATCATCTGGCATGCTCTGTTTTTCTCTGGCAGCAGCAGCCGCTGCTGCTGCCTGCCTCTCTCGAGACTCAGCGGCAGCTCTTTCCACTGCAGCTCGTTCAGCTCTCTTCCTTGCTTCTTGCTGAGCTCTCTCAGCAGCAGCTTTTTCTGCTGCAGCCCTCTCCCTGGCAGCAGTCCTCTCCCTCTCCTTGGCTTCAGCACCTGCCCTCTCCTTGGCTTCAGCAGCAGCTCGCTCCCTTGCTTCTGCAGCAACCCTAGCAGCTCTTTCTTTGGCTTCAGCTGCGGCCCTCTCACGGGCTTCCTGTTGGACCCTTTGCACAGCAGCACGCTGTGCACGCTGGCAGGCTTCCCTTTCAGCTTTTGCACGAGCTTCAGCAGCTGCTCTCTCCCGTGCCTCTTTTGTAGCCTTCTCCACTGCTTGTCTTTCTCTTTCTCTCTGCTGTTCCAGTTCCCTCTCCTTTTCAAGTCTTCTCTGCTCTTTCTCCTTTTCCTCCCTTAATCTCATTTCTTGTTCAAGTCTTTCTTGCCTGTCTTTCTCTTCATGATCTAACGAATCTATCTCAAAATCTCCATCAAAACCACTGTTGTCATAAACAGGAACTTGGGGTTTGCCCCTGGCAAAACATTCCAGATCATCTACTGAAGAACCCTCTGGTTGCTTTGGCAAATCTGTGTAATGGTTGTGGTTTTGCATAGAGCGACGGACATGATCGTTCTTCTTTCCATTTGCATTTGCTCCAAGTGGTTTTTGTTTAAGAAGAGGTGGTGATCTGGAAGGTGGAGGAGCAGTAGTTGGCTGTGTGAAGAGGGGAATCTCAGAAACTGTAAGCCATATATCATCTTCTGATTCAGTAGATATCGGTGACTGATCCATACCATCGACATGAATAGCAGAATACCTTGCAGATTGTGACTTAGGCATGACGTTTCCAAGATCCTCCATAGAAGATTTATGAGCTGGATTTTCATTCATCGAATGATGTACAGGGCTGGAATCTCGGTCTATGGTTGACACGTTACTGTTCTTGGTATAGCCACTGATGTCAGAGGCAAACAAAGAATCTGATCCTGTGACCTGGTCAGAAGCATATGGATTCTCAAAGAAACTATCATCAGCATCATTATGATTGGCATAATTTCCATCAGATTTTGTAGAGTTATCCAGATTTTCCAAGGGATCTGAGGATCTCCCTGGGGATGCGTAAGCAGATTCAGAAGTGGAAGCTGTTTCGAGAAAAGCAAACGGGTCATCTGCCATGCTAGCTGTTTGTTTTGAAGATGGAACTGATGGCCTCTTTTTGGTATCATCATCAGCTTTCCTGAAAAAGATAATGAGCATGAGGAATTGTCAGGACTCTGGAGCAAAGTACATTAGTGAGAGGATATAGACGAAGCAGGTTAGGATTTGCAGAAACAAGGCAAATTCATGACGTAAACATCAGTACTAAGCATACTGTTGTTCTCTCAACTGGTCTGATTTATGCATAAAAGCCTACAGTACCTACTGTAAACATCAGCACTAAGCTTTTAGCCACAAATAGCAGCAAAAAGTAGTTACCAGTAAATTTTAATAAACTAGTACTAAACACCAAAAGTTGTCAAATGGTACAATGTTGCCCATAAGAATATCAGATCTAGCTTGAGTACTTTGTTCCAACCTATCCAATTTCACATTGCCCAAGTCCCTGCTCCAATTGAACTAGCACCCATGCCAAATGCATATCCGAATGCGGAGAAAGCAGCAAGCTTGCTCACCTTCTCCTCGGCGGGCTGCACCCAGCGAACCCCGGGATCAAACCATCGAAGTCGGCGCCTCCAGTTTCCTCCACCGCCACCGACGGCTTCCTCCTCTCCTGGGCCGCCGTGCTCCTCCCGAACCCACCGAGCAGGTCGTCGTCGTTCACCCCCACGGACCCCGTTTTGTGTCCCCCCGCCGGCGGCCGGCTCGCGAACCCCGCGAGCAGGTCGTCGTCGAACGCCGGGGGCGACGCGGAGTGGTTGCTGCCGAACACGTCGTCCCGCGCGGAGGAGAAGCTCGCGGAGGAGCCGGACGGCCTCAGCCCCGGGACCGAGTCGAAGACGTCGTCATCGTACGCCGGCGCCGACGAGGTCGCCGGCTTGGAGGAGGCTGTTGGGTTGAACGAGTCGAAGAGCGAGTCGAAGGAGGAGGGGGCGGGAGCGGGGGCGGAGAAGAGGTCGTCGTAGGATGGGGCAGCGGATGACGCGGGGGAGGATCCGGTGCGGGTCCAGGCGGGCGCGGCGGATCCGGCGGGGCGGGAGGCTGCAGCCGAGGCCATGGGCGCCGCCTTGCCCTGCGGCCGCACGCCGAAGTTCTGGGCCAGGAGGCCCTCGATGCCGTCCATGGGAGGTCGCGGAGAAGGGGACGGCAATGACCTCGCCGGCGACGGGAGGAGACACAGCGCGCGCGGGTGAAAGATCGGGGGAGAGAGAAATCGGTGGGACGAAGGAAGCGAAGGGGAAGGTGGGATTCGGATCCCGCTGGCCCACACGTCGGCGGCAACCGGCGGGTGACGGCCGAGAAAGGATGGCAAGAAGGTGGGGGTGACGTGTCTTTCTCCCTTACTCGCTGGCTGCCTCGTTGTCGTTGGGTGACTGGTTGCGGCCCCCACAGGTCGGTGGCGTGGCAGAAGTGATAAGCAATCAAGAAACAGCCTCTGATGTTCTTTACCAGTACTCCCTCTGATTTTCAATTAATATCCACTTTTTAATTTAACTTTGACTGTTCAACTTATTTAAAATATTTTTTCGAATGTGTAAATTTTTAAGTTGTGATTTAAATAACTCTAATGATAAATCAAATTATATCAAATTATATAAAATTTATCAAAAAAATTTAAATAAGACAAATGATCAAAGTTGAATTTAAAAGTCAACGACGACATGAATTAATTAAAGAAGAGTAAGCAGCAAAAAGATATGGCCTGGTCAGTTGGTTAGTACTCCTACTACTTACTAGTAGTTGCATGGGAGTACTAAGCCCAATCCTCGCACGGGGAGTGCTGCGATGAGGAGATGACAAGGGCTCAAAACCGCAGCTTCTGAACACAAGAATTTATAGAAATTGTTCACATTAATTAATTCAATTTCACAGAAAAAATTGTAAATTTTGATATATTCTCTCGCGTTTCAAAACATAGACATACTCTCAAACAAGCATCCTTTTTACACCATCAATTCTCATGCCGCAAGGCGTGAGACTGCGTATCAGTCTTTCATCCCTAGATCGACAGTACTATTGCACCTGGCTTTACCGCTAGAATAAATATCAATGGCAGATGAAGTTACAAAGAGACTGCAATCTCGTTTTCAAATGAAGGTGCCAAATCTTCGGTCGATGTCAACGTAGACATTTGATGTGTATATAGTTATAGATATAATATACTACACATTAGTGTAAGTTGTGTAAGTATGTTGCGTGGTTATTACCGTTGTACTATATAGGATCAAGTTAAAAAAAATAAACTTGCACAAAAACAAAAGATAAATTTAAGGATACGTTCGTTTCTACTTGGTGCCGCTGCGGCTTTAACTTAACACAAACAACAGACCCAAAATTGGATGGAAAGAACATGGACCATGCATGCAGCCCATTTGTCACGCTTTACCATTTTTTTTATTCTGTCGCAGGCTTTTCTTGCACCGGGAATTCGGGATTGGCAACGTGGGTTCCCGCTGGGAATTGTTCCAGCTTTTGCACCTCGCTTTCGTCCCGGTCTTTTTCGATGGAGCACGCGACCGCCCCACCGCGCCCTTCGTCCTCGCGCCACGCCGCCACTCCATCTTCGCTCCACCGCGCTACGCAGCTTCGCTTCGCCTGGCTCGACACCGCCCCAACGAGTGAAATCCAAGGAGCAGACCTAACCCTAGCTGTGCCGTCGCCGCCGCCTCTGTGGCCGGTGGGCTGCGCATCCGTACCCGGTCGCCTCCCTCCCTTCCCCCCGGCCCCCAACGCGACAAAAAGGCAGCGGCGCCGCTAGTGCCCGCACCGCCGGACGAAGCTGCGCGCCGCGAATGCCCACGCCGGACGAAGCGGCGACCGCGAGAGGACCCTGCTGATTGGAGCTGCGCCGCGAGGGGCCGCGCCGGAGGAGGGAAGGAGCTCGACGATCCCCCGCCGCCGCTGCCCCTCCCACGCAGGTCGTGGCCAGATCTGCGGCGCCGGAGGATGCGAATCCCCTGTTCGACGCCTCCACGCGCTCCACGTGATCGCGAAGGGGCGGGGCGGCGGCTCCGGCAGCGGTGGGGCGACTCCAGTAACGTCGCGCCTCGCGCCGGCTCCTGTGCTCCCCTGTCGACTCCAATCTCGGCACCAAGCATCACGTCTCCCTGCCTCCTCACGCCTTGGCTTCCGCAGCTCAGCCACAGCGGTGCCTTCATGTGAAGTCTGGGGATGACTGTCTCTCCTCTCCTCAGTGCTGCTCCAATGGGGGATGCGAGGAGGTCCCCTAGCCCGGCAGCTTATCTCTCTCAGTCGAATCTACCCGGACGCCGGAACCAATCTACCCATCATGTTGCAAAATCGTCTTCACCTCGACAGCATGACTCACGATTAGAGCGTAGCCTTGCCTTCAAAAGGTGGGCTCGAGGAAGATGCTACCGTTGTCTCGCCTGTGACCACCAAGTCGCCTCGTGTTGAGGCGCCTTCCGCTGCATCCGACGTGGGGGCCCTGGTCACCGAGAACGGCAATGTCAGTACACCACTTCGCCTCAACAGCCTTCTCAAGCACGTGTCTGCTCCTCTGTTTCCAACCTCATCACATGAAACAAGCTCGGAGCTGGGTAGAGATTGTGGCTGGGTCATCATCCTCTGGTTGCAACAAAGATGAAGACCTCAATCACTGCCACAACATGGGCGCTGTTGTCATGCTTCTCAGGGATCGACAATGCAGGACCTTCAGTCCACGCTCAAGCCACTTGTGGAGACATCGCGTTTTTTTTTGAAGTTCAGGGGAGGGAGGGGGAGCATCCCACCTTTTCATTTCTTTTAAAAGCACATACATAAAGAAGTCACATGTAAGCAGGGGGAAGAGAAGAGAACAACATCCATTCTCAACAAGAAGTGAACAACACGACAACGAACAACAAAGCACAAGATACAACACACACCGACTACAAAAGGCCAGTCACCAACATAAACCGCCACTGAGTGAAGCCACCTCGAAGACCTCCAAACCATGCAACCATTAAGCACCGAGCCAGAGAGGCAGACGATGGTTGTGATATGTATCACCTTAGAGGACCATCCGGGATCCAACCAAGAGGATGGATGTTGCGCTTGGAGCTCCAACAACAAATCACAGAATGCTTCGAGGAGGTGGTACGTCCCCTTAGAGATGATATTTCTACAATAAAACTATGGCTGGCTCGCATGGTCAATCATTTGGACGATCGCATGGATGTGGCTAGGGAG
>BCLF01000058.1:276964-306761 GCA_001602275.1 Zoysia japonica | reverse complement strand
CGCCCCCCTGTTGACATGGCCAGTTTGTTTGGACCTTGCTCTCCAGTTCGATGCTCTTCGACCCCAGAAATCGCAGCTTCACTTGCCGCCATCTACACGCCACCGAAGGTCTTGGTGAGTGAGGTCAGTGACTCGGCAAACCCTGAGCTCTCTGTTGCTAGTAAGAGGGATGTGCCTATAGAAGTGTCGGTCGCACATAAGAAACACAAGGTGATTAGGGAGCCAGAATTGCTCCAGGAGCCAAATCTTGTTGATCTCGTGTCGTCTGTTGAGGTTGGGCCACAACCACAAGCTTATGCCTCCCATGTTAATCTAGAGCACCAACATGGTGCTAAGGAGACATCTAGTACTAGTCTGCAAGATGGTTGTGAGCAATCAAGAAAATTTGATACGGAGATTCATTTAGAGCTGGATCCATCCAAGGAGCGGATGTCTCTACAAGATGTCACCCATGTTGAGGATATAATTTTAGTGGAGGATGCATCTGATGAGGAGGAGGTTCTCTCAGATGTGCATGTGACGGAAGATCCTATGTCTGTTGTCTCTCTAGAAGAGGTTACTGACCAACATACTATTCAAGTCAAGAAAGAAGAGCCACAGGTGCTTGATACTCAGCCGATGAAGTGTCTACCTACAAGTTGTCTCTCTTCACCACCATCACCATCAAGAAGACGACGACGTAAGTCCTATGACAGATCATCGCTCCGTCGAAGTGCCCTCATTGCTGAGCATAATTTGCTAAAAGAACTGGGCATTATTGGTGAAAATGGGAAGCTCGATGAGGGCACAATTAAAACTTATGCAGATCACCTAAACGAATTACTTTCCCCAAAACTCCTCATGTTGCTGACGAGTCTGAAATGTCGTGCTTTCTGGGATCTTATGCCAAGACTTTCTTTGCCTATCCAATAGGCTCTCTTCCTCGTAGAGGTTGCTTGGGTTATCTTCAGGATCTATGATGTTTGTTGCCTCCTTCCTATGAGCTTTGTTGTTGGTGTTGTCAGTAGTTGCTTGCTCTGTTGAAAAGCACGGTTGTTAGAGCAACCACAATCTAGTCCAAAAGTGGTCCATAGAAAATAGAAAATTTGTTATGGATACCAATAAACATTGTGAAGGTACTACATAAGAAGTTCATAACAAAAGCTACCCATAAGCTTATGGACTATCCATAAGAAGTAAAAAATTATTTTTTTTTTACCCTTGCACTATGACACATGCTTCAATAATCAATCTGAAATATATTCTATTATTTTCTTATGGCATATGTCTATTGCTCACATTGTGAGATCGTCATAATTAAAGACCATTGATAATGGATGCCACCTAATAGACTACTTAAAGTTGTAACATTGTGGTCGCCCTCACAGCACAGCAAGATACGGCTTCTCTCCTCCCAACTCCTCCCATGCGTACTCCTGTATTGTCACATTTTTATTCATTCAATTTTTTTTGGTGGATCAGCGGTAGGGAGCATTGGCTCAACGACATGAGCATCCGTTCGCGTGCACATGATTCCAACTCTTGTGGCAAACATGATTCCAACTCTGAGGCACATCTTTCTTGGCAGCTGCTCGCTTCCAAGTGCAAGCCAGTCGATCCCACACTTGAACTTTACCGCACTTGAAGAGCTTGATCTCTCACATAATTACTTTGGCCATTCAGTTGCATCTTGCTGGTTTTGGAACATCACAAGCATTAAGGGCCTCAACCTTGATTTTGATTCAACATATCTTGTTGGCCGCATCCCTAATGCACTATGGCAAATGTTATCGCTCCAAGAACTATATTTAAAGATAATGGAAATGCGGCCACAATGACCGTAGAAGTGAAAAAACTATCTGAACTGGGAGTCCTATTGATCCAGGGGAGTCTAACGCCTGGGAACATAACCGAGTTAGTAGAGAAGTTGCCACGGAATTTATCTTTCTTGGATTTATCTGACTATAATATGATAGGTGTGCTTCCAAATGTGATTAGGCACTTAACCGGATTATTTTTTTTAGACCTTTCAAACAATAGCATAAGTGGAGCTATGCCTCCAGAGCTCAGGGAACTTCCTATGTTGAAGGGACTCTTCCGTAGTTCCAACAAATTCAGTGGCCAGATACCATTACTGCCCACAAGTATCGCGATATTGGCCCTCTCCATGAACTGTTTTATCAGGGCATTTTCCATTAAACTTCAGAGCTCCAAATCTTACATTTCTAACTCTATCCTCCAATTACATTACGCGGAAAATTCCTGAATCTCTTTGTGAGTCACAAATCATGGATCACCTAGATTTATCAAATAACTTATTTGAGGGAGAACTACCGAACTGTTCCTGTATGACACAAATGTCATTCCTACTCTTAAGCAATAACAGCTTCTCAGGAATGTTCCCTTCATGGATCCAAAGCTTCTATTCGTTGATTTACTTAGATCTTTCATGGAACAAGTTTCATGGAACATTACCATGGTGGATTGGAGACTTTGCAAACTTGCGTATTCTGCAGCTAAGTCACAATATGTTCTGTGGAGAGATTCCAGAGAACATCACAGATCTTGGAGCATTTCAGTACTTGAATATAGCAGCCAACAATAAGTCAGGATTATTGCCCTTATCTTGGTCAAAGTTTGCTGGAATGAGACTGAAATACCCAGTGGAACAGGACAGTTCAAACTTAAGCATTAATTGTTGATACAATAGTGCCAGGTCTTTTTCCCTTTGTTATGAAGCATAATGCATTGAT
The DNA here is from genome assembly GCA_001602275.1 of Zoysia japonica. Classification (NCBI taxonomy): domain Eukaryota; kingdom Viridiplantae; phylum Streptophyta; class Magnoliopsida; order Poales; family Poaceae; genus Zoysia; species Zoysia japonica. The sequence goes on along the minus strand of BCLF01000058.1, from coordinate 304,029 downwards.
GTGTGGAATGGATCAGATTGCTAGATTATTTGGCATTGACCTGTCACTAAACAGCTTAACCGGTGAAATTCCAGAGGAAATAACTTCTCTTGATAGATTGCTCAATTTAAACTTGTCATGTAATCACTTGAGTAGAAAAATTCCAAAGAACATTGGATCTATGACATCGATGGAGTCGCTTGACCTCTCTAGGAACCACCTTGACGGTGAGATCCCACCAAGCCTGTCAGATTTAACATATTTGAGCTCCTTGGACCTATCGTACAACAATCTTACAGGATAAGTTCCATCAGGGAGGCAACTCGATACCCTCTACTCTGAGAACCCATCCATCTACGATGGAAACAGTGGCGTTTGTGGTCGACCTCTTGAAAGGAACTGTTCAGGAGGTAACTCTAACTCAACAGAAAGCGGCAATCAAATGAGAAGTGAAAATTATTTGGAGACAGTATTCTTGTACTTTGGACTAGGCTCAGGTTTTACAGTTGGTCTCTGGGCTGTTTTCTGCACTCTGATGTTCAAGAAAACATGGCGAATTTCCTATTACCGCCTCTTCGACAGAGCATTCGATAGAGTGTTTGTGTTTATTGCTGTGACCCGGAGGAGGTTAGCTGAACAGGATACAGCAGATTAGCTTCTGCAGTGAGGCAATGGACTGTTTTAGATCGATGCTGCTACTGCACCACAGCATAATGCAGAGTAAATGAAGGTGAAGAGCCATGCGGCAACTTTTCTTCGTAGTATTTTTGCCTTTTGGTAAAGTTGCAATATGTACTTCCTTCGTTCAAAAAATATAAGCATTTTTAGCTTGTCAAACTTTTATCACTTTGACCACTAATAGTGTATAACTAATAATATTTTATCATATAAAAATTATATTTATTTAAATTCATAATGAAATAAGCTTTCATAAAAAATATATTTTTACATTAAAAATTATGTAATTTGCTAGATATTATTAGTAACAAAATAAAAAAATTTAACCTTATCTAAACTTAAAAATGTTTATATTTTAGAACGGATGTAGTAATGAACTAATGATTAATAAAGGATTATGATTGTGATAACGATAAATAACGGTACCATGTGGAGTTGCTACATATGGTTACGACACATTCCTTATAAGGTGTCACGACTTTGTGTGGATAAATCAGTGAAAACTCTAGTTTGCGAGGAACATATGTGCATTTTTGGCATAGACGTCAAGCTTTTGGTGACCCTTCACGCTTATTAGCTTTTTAGGCCGTCCTTGTGAACCTGGAACAAGATCCTCTGCCACTCGGTGGAGAGATGCTTTCCCACAAATGGGTAGATAGACATTCTCCGACTATTACAGGTAGGCCACTAGGTTGGCTTGCTCCCTACTAGCAGGAATGATCCAGTATGTGGAACACAGGAAAGTTGTTTTTCCAGAAGACACTATGTGGGTCTTCTTGGCTGGCTTCACACAAACTGTAGGTTGGGCTGTGATCCCCAGCCCCGTCAAGCTAAGTTATCTGATGTCAGGATCTTCTCATGCGCTGCATTCCATGTAAAGAGCTTCACTTTTGGTTCAGGTCTCGCCCTCCATATGTTTGATGCTCTGAATGGAGGGTGGCTCCAAGAATTGGGCTTTGTATGCCGAGCTTGCCGTGTATCCTGTAGGCTGTACCAGGGTTCCACTTCGATACAATAGTATCTCTCTGTCCTTCTGCAAGCTTATTGAGTGCAACTCCGTCAAAAGGTGACAAATTATTCTCCAACTTGCTGTTGCGTGTTCATCTTCTTTACTGACCCTACCCAGCTGATATTGTGCAGCTCCTTTGCCAGGTTCTGTTCTCACTAAAAAAAATATGACAATGTATGACGAACCAAATTCTTCATAGAATGCACTGAAACCGTCACAAAACTCAGTTTATGACTAAAATTTGAATCGTCATGTATTCCGCGTCATAGATTATAGCAGATAATGTTTTTATAGTCTTTTTTTGTCACTGATGATCAAAATTCATGACGTTTCTAGACCGCCACAAATGAATCCAGGCCCAACAAACCCAAATTTTAGTGATGAATTAAATCGTCACAAATAAGTCTAAACCCAACCAAAGCCCATATCTTAGTAACGAATATAATTTTATATAATTTAAATGTCACAATTAATATTGATATCTTTGTACCATTAATCATACCAAGCACATGCAAATCTCATACACTACAGACTATAACAAAGATATAAAGCCATTATTCTCATTAAAAACAAATATTCTCATTTATTAGTACAACACATACAATAACTTAGATTTTGATCTAGTAAAGCACTACAACTCACAATAACACATCATGACATTTCAATGAATCCACTAAACTAGTGAAAACTAATAGTTAAATGCTTGTAGTTGTGTGCTCTTCATTCCTCCCACCTCATCTTCCTCCTTGCTTGCTGCAACCAGCTGCGTGTCAAACTTGCATGTAAATTCACAAGATGTGGTGTGATAAAGTCTTTTGATGCCTGATAAAAATCAGTGTGATACTCATAAAACTAATTATCATCAAAAATGAGGCAGAGTAAAGTTCATAGCATGTAACACTGGATAGTTATGCTCAATTTCCAATGAAATAGAAGTTACAGAAAACAATCATGCAGTGTTGTAACGAAACAAGCTAATTAAGGTCCAGTTAAAAGAGATAGCTATTTTATTCCCTTAATACGATAAAACCTGCCGACTTTTAACAAACCTAAGTAAACACTGATATGGACAGCAGAAGGAGAAGAACAATGTTAACCTCTCTCAGCTGTTTTTAATAAATATTAATATCGAGAAACTATTTTACTTCAATGATGACAAACTGAACATAAAGAACTCCTTTTTATAGGGGGGTTTTACCCTGGCGCGGTGACCTCGGCCTCGAACACAGGCGGCGTGCGCTCCAACGAGCCGCACTACCACCGAGCTATAAGCTCGTCCGCAACTTAAAGCGAGCAATGTCATATGAGCTTGGTGCCATCTCCTTTGGTGCCCTAGCATTCAGCCAGATCCCTATCTGTGCTATCACACGGTAGTTGCATTCCATTCCATGGCATGTCTCCCTCGGTTGATACGAAATCCCACAGCCTCCCGCGCCTCCCACTGCGCAATGCCCCCCCCCCCCACCCCAAGCGGCGTGCATGCCCCACCGGAGCTCCAGGGCCTGTGAAAAAATCGGCTTCAATGTCTCCCTCCACATCCATGAGTACCATAATCATCGTATTCAGAGTGCCCGTCCAAATTTCTGTAGGTCCAAAATCCCTAAAACTCCCAGATCTTTGGGTCTTTGTATTGTTGACAAGTTATTAGGCAGTGTCCTCTATAGCAATTTTCACCTTTCCATATTGTCGTTACTATAAAAATCAAAATCTCAAACATGCACGACAAAATATGATATTATACTGTCTGAAGTCAGATATGAAGCATCAAGCAAACATCTACCAGGATGAAGGCCAATAAGAGTTATGGCCGGTGCTATCATGACCTCATTCAACACCATCAAAGCTCTCATATAAGGTGGGTTACTCTCAGATTTATAGACATCAAGTAACTCTCAAGTTTATCGCACTAGTGACTCCCATATATTCACTCTCTATTATATTCATTAATACCGTTATAACTCATAAATAGCCGCATTTGTAACCTCTTATTCCTTGGATTATAAAAGGGACATGGGAAAAAAACCCAAAGGCGGTGTCAGATCTCATCTCAGACTCACCCAAGACACTCTCCTTTCCCTCTCGGGAAGACGAGGTAGGTTTGTTACTCTCCGAGAGACCCGAATCAGCCTAAGGGCCTATTTGTTTCAGCTTCTCAGCTGGCTTTTTCAGCTGAAAAGCTGAAAACTGAGAAGTTGAAACAAACAAAGTTCTGAAAAGCTCACTTTTGAAATGTTAAAAAGCTAGCTTTTTACAGAAATAAACTAAAAGCTAAAAAGCTCAGAGCTGCTTTTCTAGCTGTTGGTGTGCAAAATAATTAAATGTATATTACAAAAACTAACATCTAAATTTTATCAGCTAGCTTTTCAACTAACCACTAGCCAGCTTTTTTAAAAGCTCAAAAGCTCCACCTCAAACAAAAAAGGTCTAGAAAAGCTGACTGGTAGCTAGTTGAAAAGGTAGCTGATGAAATTTAGATGTTAGCTTTTGTAATATACATTTAGCTTTTCTGCATGCCAACAGCTAGAAAAACAGCTCTTAGTGAGCTTTTTAGCTTTTAGTTTATTTTTGCAAAAGCTAGCTTTTGAGCGTTTCAAAAACGAGCTTTTCAGAATCTTGTTTGTTTCAGTTTCTCAGTTTTCAGCTGGAAAAGTCAGCTGAGAAGCTGAAACAAAGAGGCCCTAAATATTGTGTGTCTCTCTCTTAAATCTTCATATAAGCAAAACATCCTCGAACCAAATATCTGTTGATCCTGACCTGTACATCATGCATCGACAGAAACGCGCCAAGAATAGGCGCATTGTTGAAGATTTGTCAAAATTTCAACAAATCTTCAACTTATGCGTGTGTTCATCTCGATCGATTCATCGCCGTCAATGTCAAGAAGCAGGGCAAGTCGTGTTTCACCATGCTGTCCAAAAAGTTTGTCTGCATCGGCACTCCGCTTTGGGAGTTTATGCTACATCGGGCTTTCTTTTATTGTGTCCCGTCGGATGACCAAGCAAAGGACGCTCATCGAATTGTTCGAAGAGCCAAAAATATCTTCGTTCTACAAATCGCTCGAAGTCGATGCCACCACCCGAACTCCATCTGGTTTGATATGGCTCTCATCATCAAGCCCACAAAAGTACAAGCATAGGGGCTTGCTGCTACTCAATGTACAACAGGGAAATTTGTTTTATCTTTTTTCTTTATCCGTTGATTACGTTGTTCTTTACTCGCTTTTTGTGCTCCCAATTCCATCACGCATACACCTATACATGCATGGTTAGGAGAGGAGTAAATTTGTTTAACCAAGTGCTGCGTCACGCTCCTTGCTCCTATTTTTTTATTTTATTAATGGTTGACTGTTCACGTGATGTCTATGGATGCACATACAAGTTGCATATTGAATACAGGCTGTCCTATCGGTGGGGGGCCAACGTCATCAGAGGATTCGGGAAGGGCTGTCCCATATTGTTGCTAACCACCTGAACTGTAATTCCTAGTTTGGAATCTATCCGAAGGAGAAGGCCATATCCAACGGTCATCGGGAAGGCCGCATCGGGAGCATCAGTTGAAATCAGGACATCATTTTAAAAAAACCCCGATCAGCACCCGAGGCTCCATCGAGCAAGCTATTGACTTATCAGACTATTTCAGATAAGATGTTCAGACTGTTTTTATTTATGCCAATATTTTACAGCATAATTGTTCATTTTTCCTACATGCACATACTGCATTAAACAGAATAAAACTTTGGGCAAACTTGAACTCATACTATTTTTTACGCTTATTTTATGAAACATTTATTTAGTTTGCACATATCAGTTCTGTGCATATTACATAATTTATTTTTTAAAATATTCTAGCATAATATTTACCTGAATATTACCAGCTAACAGGAATATTTTTTTGGCAGATCGCCCCTCAGAAAAGACAATCCATCGACAACAAGATCTTATCGGGTGTCACTCGGCGAGGCGAGGACTAACACTACAACTCAAACACGATAAAATATACTACAAACTATTGCTTAAGTTTATAAAACCAATATTTTTGAAAGCGTGAAAGCGATAACCTGAATTAAACTAAGGTCTTCTGCAGACTATGCATAAGATGACATCGAGCCCATACGATAAATCCTCTAGCAGCACACAAACAGCAGCGCGACGAGCAAAGCTTCCAACGGACATAGCTACCCTCAAGGTTGCTTCTTCTAGTTAGTCTAGAGGAGGGAGAGAGAAATCACCTGCACACAAAACCACAAAGAGCCAAACTCTAAGCATTCAAATGCTCAGCAAGTCTTACCGGTCAACGTGGCCAATTACAGCCGACTCCAAGAATATGGTAAGACTGACTCATATGGGATAGCTATTTGCAACAACCAGCGCTAATATAGTGAATCCTTATATTTAAGTTTTAGCGGTAGGTTAGGTTCACGAAAGATAAATCTAATTTGTGCTATAACTATATCAAACATGGTTACCAAGCAATTGACTATAAACTAAGCAAATAATTCATATTATTAATTATTATTTATTTACTTACTTCCTCCGTTCCCAAATAACTGTCATTGAAAATAGAAAAGAGTGTATTTGAAGGCAAGAATGTGCAGTTGGAAAGTGAGAAAGGGTGAGAAAGTGTATTGGTGGAAATGGCAACCATTTGAGAATAGCGAGAGTACATTATTACTATGACATGACTCAGTGAACAAGCGGTACTCGTTACTGTGAGAGGCAGCGATTATAATCAATTTACAACGGCTGGGAAAATCTAAAATACACGATGCGCACGCGCTTTCTGAAAGCCGCACGTGAACACCTTTCACAACAATACCATAGAGCCGGTCTGATGCGCATCTCTCCTAAGCACATGGTCCTCTATGCGATCACTACGCCGAGTGCATCCATAGTTAGATCCAAGACTTTTCTTTATTTCTCCGCCGAAAGAGAGGTAGAGTTACGTCCAACCACTATGGTATCGAGCTACGTTAGTTTCTTGAGTCCCATTTTTCTAGTATGCATTCGGTACTATTTAAACTTGCTTAACAGAGTCACACTCGAATCGGTCCTTAACCGACACAGATAGGGCTACCACCGTGAAGTTTCAACCTTCTCAAACCCTCCTATACACTATCTCCGCTGGTCTCAGGTTAATTAATGTGTGGGATAAAATAAAACCTATAACTCGCGAGTGACTTTTAATTCACTCGACTTCTACAGTAAGATAAAACTTACCCTAGTTTTACATCGAGTTACCCATACCAACAACACTCAACGTAGGTAATAAGGTACCTAGCATGTAATTTTAGGTTTCCAAACAACTCCTAAAACCTAATGTACAGTACATTAATGATATCATACACAGTGATAAAAATAAAAACTTAAAAAGAGTTAATGCACCGGGGCTTGCCTGAGCTTTGCTCACAGTTAAACTATATGGCCGATGGAACATTCTCAAGCTTCGCTTCGGATGGATGGGGTCCTATATGTGACATGATATGCATGTAAATGAATTATGATTTTTAAACTTGAATTGAAATCACATGTGATGGCAGCTTTTTATTTTTAAAAGATAGCTAGTAAATTTGGTTATAATACTTCTTTAAAATGTTTTTGAAAACATAAAACACATTTTGAGGTGTTCATAAAATCAGAAAAGTTATAAATGAATTTTTGACACATTTTCAAGATTTATTGAAATCATATATATTTATAATGAGTTAAATACCATTTAAACCTAATAAAACATTTATAAAAATTATTTGTGACTAAATTAAATATGAAAATTTTCTAAAAAATAAATTTTACCTAAATAAACAGGAGTGTATATTTTCTAGGATTTATTAAAATCAAATGAATTTATAATGAATTAAATTGTGTTTAAACAAAATATAACATTTATAAAATTATTTTTTACGAAGATAAATATGAAACTTTACAGAACCAAAATGTTTAATTTAAATATACAGGAAAGTGAATTTTTCAAGATTTTATCATGTCAAGGAATAATGATAATGCATTAATGAATTATTGAGTGATCTGAATGAAATAAATTATTTTCGTGCATAAAATAAAAATTTGTTAGCTTCAGAATATAGTTCTAGTTGAGAATATCCTAAAAAATTTATTTCACATTTTTTTCGCGTTAGGATGAGTTTTCTACGAATTTTACAACTTCAAAGTATTTTTTAGCATCTAAATAAATTATTCCGACAATTAACAAAAACTTCAGTCAAACTGGGCCGAAATGCATTGGGCCACAAAGGGTCCCGGCGCATCTGGGGTAGGCCACATGCGGGGCCACAGGATTAGGCACACTGGATCCGTGTGTGGCCACACGAGATCTCGGGCGAGGGGGAGCTCGGTCCCAGGCGCCATGGCGCCTGCTCGACGGTCGGTGGCGGCGCCCTTGCCGGAGAGCGGCTGCCGGCGATCTCGAGTGACGGCTTAAGCACTCAAATGATCCACGCGGCACGAGGATTCTGAAGGGCAGGTCGCCGAGATGACGTGCTCACTAGAATTGGGCCGGTGGTGAGCGGTGGCAATGGATGGGGTTCGGCGGCGGCCAGACGACATTCTTGATGGCGAACCCGAACGGCGACTTCACCATGAGCTTCGCAGAGACACGCAGAGGAACGGCTTGGGTGCGGAAGTCAACGAAGGGGCCTGCAGAGGGGAGCTCGACAGCGGGGTAGGGAGGTACAGGCGGCCGGTGGCCCGAACTCCTCAAATCCCTGCACAAGCATCCAACGATGTGCTTGAATCCTAAGTCTTGGAGATGCGCTAGGACCCCAGGAGGTCGGGGCTGGACCGAATCGGGGAGAGCATACCGGGTTGCGAAGAATTTTTGCGGAGGATCGACGGCAGCTCCGATATTCAAACTTCCGAAAAAGCTTTGAAATCGGCGCGGTTGGTGAAGGAGGGTTGAGAGTTCCGGGAAGGCTGGAGGGGACTCTAGTGCAGCTCCTTGCTGCAGAACGAGGGCCGGGGCGAGCTCGGATGGGGCTCCGCGGTGGCGCACAGAGACACAGGAGTGGCGTTCACGAGAGAGAGGATATGAGAGAGGGAGGAGCTCGGTCGAGAGAGGGGTAGGGCTCGCGCGGCAGCTGGGGAGGGACACGTCGCGGTCATCATGGCACTCATGCATGCGGCGCGCACGACAGCTGCACGATGCGGTGGCAGCTGGAGGTTGGGGACGAGGGGAGCAAGGGGCTGACAGGCGGGTCCCACAGCCATTTTCCTTTTTCCTGATTTCTGCTGATTTTCTGCGCTGCTCACTGATATGCTTCGAAATCCTTAATTTCCGAGCTCCAAAAATTTTGAAAATTTGTAGAGAGTTAGAAATTTTTGAGAGAAACAACTTTTATTTTGGGCCCAAGTTCAAAAGCGAAATATATTTTATTCTATAAAATTTTGAAGACAGGAAACATTTAAAAGAAATAATTTATTAGGGCCTTCTAAACTTAAATAAATTTTTATAAAATTTCTAAAATTCAATCCTTCGCAAAACTTTAAAAAGAGTATTTTTTACAATATTTCGTTGAAAAAGTTTGAATTGCATTTTGAAATTTGAATTCGAGTTTGAAAATTGAAAATTTTACTCGAACGGTTTTAATTGTTTTTAAGCTCGGCTCCAAGATTTCGACCGTGCTTCAAACTCTCATGATTCTGTTGATGTCGTCAAGATACGGAATGTTACATTTTTAACCCTATTTTCTAGCTGCATCACAAAGCAAGGTTTTATCTCTGAAATTTTTATGATTCTGGGCATTCAAAAAGAATAGTATTAAACTTTCTAGATCTTCAACCAGAACCTTATTGGCATTCTGGATCTTCAATCGGAATCCTATTAATGTTCTGAATCTTCAATCGGAATCTTATTAACATTTTGGATATTCAGTCAAAATATTATTGATCGTCATATATTTTTATTTACCATCAGAATTCTCGTCAGAATCTCACTGGTTATTGAGCTATTCATTTCCACAATGAATATAGCGCTAATCCTCTATTAGTTAATGCTACGCTATCAGTGCGCATGGCATTAACGATCGAATATTTATCTCTGCCATTGCACATCTTCAATTGGCTGAATGAGGTTTTTCATCCAAATCTCATTGATTATTGAAATATTCATTGAATGGAGCTTTAATGCTTGAAAGTTACAGTTGGTTATATCACACCACCAATGCGCACGGCTATATCATTAATGCGCATGTCATTGATATTGAGATACTCATCTCTGCAATTTATTCATCATCATAAATGGTTATTTACACACTGTCATCTCAATGGTTATTCATGTACAGTTATCACATTATTTATCTGGATTTCTTTGGAGCATTCTACTGTTACAAATATTTTCTCTACAGATTTATTGACTTTTCAGTCATATCGGGTAGACACATTTGCCCTCAAATTCAGCAATTTTCTTAACCACGCGTTGGTTCATAGGAATTTCAGTACATAAGACCTTTTCAGGTCACAAAACGCCTTCTTAGGTCACCAACATTCAGCGAGAGCCTTAGCCATCCGGTATAGTTCAATAAGGCGCCTTGCTCTAACTCAAGCTCTCGGTCTTAGCTGCATGCTCGGTTCAATAAGATATGTACCCCTGGGTGACTCCAGCAGTCTCATGGTGTAATTTAATCAAGTTATTACCCGTGTTGTCTCAACTTGATCCTAATTATACGCACCCACTATGGGCACTCTACATACGACTTTAGATGGTGCTGATGTTTTTGTACGGCGATCTTTCTCAAGGCGAAAGTACATTGACAAACACATCTAATGCGCATACACACCCTAATTCTGAACGGACCCGAATAGAAAAGAAACCTGCACAATATCCTCGTTAGATTCAACGTGAATATTTTCTCCAACATGAGCTCAGGAGCTTCGAATTATTTTCTCTAGCAGAAAATATTACTCTACTTCAGAATAGGTCCGAATAGAAAATAAGCCCGCACTATATCCTTATCAAGATTCGACGACATATGTTGACCTGAGCAGGAGCTCAGGGGCTCTATATTATTTTCTCTCCTGCAGGAATTATTACTGTACTTCGAACCGGTCCAAGCTAAAAATAAACCCACACCACATCCGAATTAAGATCCGGCAATACATATTGACCCGATCATACGCTCGGGGGTTTCATATTATTTTCTCCGGCAGAATATTACTCTTCATACGAGCTCTGCTTCTATAAAGAGTCGGAGGCTACCACCATACATATCTGCCTCGATTTGAAGCATCTACCAACCATCGGTTGTGACTCTACAATAAGAAGATGATCAGATTTTTATTGCAAGTTCAGCTGGCAAGAAGGCATTATTCAGAAATTATCTTTACACTCCGACATCAGTGCAAGCGAAGCTACCTTATTATCTCATCAGTTCATAAAGAAGATAAGACACTGCATGAAAGTCTGTGGCAACACGAAGACCTTGTTGTCCTATCATATTTTCAAGACTTCAGCTGCCACATGATTATTTCAACAACTCAAACTGTGCAGGTTCAGACGGTGCGCCACAAGATTTTTAATGGCACCTTTTCTTTTGAAGACCGTACCTCTCAATACTGATTATAGAAGATGCAAGAATCAAGATGAACTCAAGACAACAAAGAAAAAGATACAAGCGTCGCTGTTAATGTCCAAAAGGACAATACTCAACAGTATAAACGTCCATGGAAAACGACATAGGCACGTTTGTATAAGCGAATCTCGGAAGACCGAAAACAAATTCTCGAAGACCGAAGATAAGTTCTTGAAGTTAAAGACCAGAAGACCGAAGATAAGTTCTTCAATACAAATTTCTGAAGACCGAAGATAAGTTTTTGAAGACAAATTCTCGAAAATCGAAGACAAAATTTTTGAAGACCGAAGATAAATTCCTGAATACAGAAGATGACGGCATTGGAATGCAAGCTCGAAGGCTAATGTCGTTACCATAAAAATTAAAATCCTAAATATACACGGCAAAATATGGTATTATACTTCTCAAAGTCAGATATGGAGTATCAAGCAAAAATCTACCAGGATGGAGGCCAATAAGAGTTATGACCGGCGCTATCAAGACCTCACTCAACACCATCAAAACCCTCATGCAAAGCGGGTTACTCCCAAATTTACCGACACGAGTAACTCCCAAGTTTATGCCACTAGTAACCCCAGTGTTCACTTTCTATTTTGATCGTTAATACTGTTATGGCTCATAAACAGTCACATTTATAACCCATCATCCTTTGGACTATAAAAGAGATATGGGTAAGACCCAAAGGGGGTATCGAATCTCATCTCAGACTCACATTCTCCTTTCCCGCTCGAGAAGATATCTTCATTGGCTATTCACCATTATATACAATACACACCACACCTGACGTAAGATTGTTATTCTTCGGGAGTTCTGAATCAGTTTGTGTCTCTCTCTTGATGAATCTTTATTAATATCAAAGTGTTCTCAAACCAAATATTTGCCGATTTCGACCCGTAGGTCGAGCGTGTCGTGGATAATTGATTTTCATGAATAATTCATAGTATCATAACTTTTTTGAATAATCATAATTCCTGCCAAAGGGGCACTTAATTTAACAAAAATTATATAGAAATTTTGTAGAATCAAATCAATTTTATAGAAAAAAACGCATGATTCAGGATCTTTTTCCTCAATCCAAAGGAAACCTTAATTAAGCCTCTTGGACAGCAAAAAGACTTCCCTGTGAGCAAGTGCGGCGCGTCGTACACGGTAAGCACTTTCTCCATCCGCACTCCCATCTTCTTCAATCACAACAGAGCTAGCACACGTCTATGCCAGGCTTAAGTCGTTGCGATTCGGATTGGACGCGGCATCTGGAATCACTGCGTGCAAAACAGGGCAGGAATCTTAAATATTCCAAGACTGACTGAACGACCCAAGGTCGTTCACACAAACACCTTTCAATTCAACCGACTGTACTCTGCCTTTTTAAGGGAGGCTCTCCACACAAACACGGTATAGGAGGGGATCACTGCTCAGTGCTTGCCGCCATGGATCGCTCACCTGCCAAGGCCGCGCTGCTCGTTGGCTCCACCTTCTTCTTCTTTTTCTTCTTCTTCCTCACTACGCATGCACGGCAGCAGAAACTACACCCAGCTTCTAATATCAGCTGCACACCGCCCTCCTGTCGTTCAAGCAAGGCATCAGGAACGACACTTCGGGCCTTCTCTCCTCATGGCGGCGAGACCAGGATTGCTGCTCGTGGACAGGCGTCACCTGTAGCCGCAAGACTGGCCGCGTCGTCAAGCTCGACGTCAGTGGCTTCTTTACTGACACACCTTTGCTTGGCCAGATAAGTCCATCTTTGCTGTCTCTGTATCACTTGCAGTACCTCGACCTCAGCTCAAACCTCCTGGCAGGGCCTAACGGCACTGTCCCAGAATTCTTGGGTTCAATGAAGAGCTTGGTGCATCTTGATCTCTCCTACGTTCCGTTCTCCGGTAGCGTGCCACCCTTGCTCAGCAACCTTACCAAGTTGGAATATCTCGACCTCTCCTTTACATCCTTCTCTGGTAGAGTGCCTCCTCTGCTCGGCAACCTTTCGAGTTTGCGGTTTCTTGATATTGGTTGGATGCGGAATGCGTATTCGACTGACGTCTCATGGTTAAATCGCCTCAATCTGTTAGAGTATTTAGACATGAGCAATATAACTCTCAGCGAAATAATTGACTTGCCTGTTGTCTGAATAAGATTCCAACTCTAAAGCACATCCTGCTTTTTAATTGTTCACTTCCCAGTGCAGACCAATCGATCACACATCTAAACCTTACCCAACTTGAGGAGATTGATCTCTCAATGAACTATTTTGGCCATCCAATTGCATCATGCTGGTTTTGGAATATCACAAGCATTAAGTCACTCAGCCTAGATGAAACCTATCTTCATGGCCCCTTCCCTGATGCACTGGGAGGAATGGTGTCTCTGCAGCACCTATCTTTTTCTTCTAATGGAAATTCAGCCACGTTGGCAGTGGACTTGAAAATTTTACGTGAGCTGGAAAGCATACACCTTGACAAGAGTCTGTCATCCGGGAACATAACAGATTTGGTAGGAAAGTTACAGTGTTCCAGAAAACTGTATTCCTTGAGTTCATCAAGCAATAATACGACAGGGATGCTTCCAAGTATGGAGCACTTCGCCAGCTTAAACTACATTGATCTTACTAACAACAGTATTAGTGGAGTTATACCACGAGAACTTTGGAACATGACTCGTCTGATGTACGTACATCTCAGCTCCAATCGACTCAGCGGTCCGATGCCGTTGTTACCAAGAAGCCTCAAGATATTTCATGCCCAAAGTAACTTCTTGTCAGGGCATCTGCCCTTGGAATTTGGAGCCCCAAATATTGTAAGTCTGATTATATCTTTCAATTACATCACTGGCCAAGTACCTCCGAGTATTTGTGAGTCAGAAATCATGAGACTCTTGGATTTATCAAATAATTTATTTTGGGGAGAACTAGCTCACTGTTCTCGCACTCGAAACCTGCGTTTCCTGCTCTTAAGTAACAGCAGCTTTTCTGGAGAGTTTCCCCGGTGGCTCCAAAGCTACACTTCACTGGTTTTCCTTGATCTTTCATGGAACAAGTTTTACGGTCCATTACCAAGGTGGATTGGAGGCTTGGCGACCTTAAGTTTTCTGCAGCTGAGTCATAACATGTTCAGTGGAGATATTCCAGTCAATATAACAGAACTTAGAGAGATTCAATATCTGAAGTTTTAGCAGCCAACAGTATATCAGGTTTCATTCCTCCATATTTGTCACGTTTTACTGAAATGACTCTAAAAGGTGCTCTGGATGGTCACAACCCAACCCGGACGTTTGATGAGTCGCTAGATACATTTCCCCTAGAGATGAAGCATGCAGTACTCAACTATGGGTCACATGGGATACTTAATATGGTTGGGATTGACTTCTCTCTCAATGGCTTAACCGGTGCTATTCCAGAGGAAATAAGTTGTCTTGACAGATTGTCTAACTTAAACTTGTCATGGAATCGGTTGAGGGGAAATATTCCGGAGAAAATCGGATCCATGGAATCAATCGAATCACTCGACCTCTCGAGGAACAACTTTTACGGTGAAATCCCATCAAGTGTGTCAGATTTCACATACATAAGTTACCTGGACCTGTCATACAACAATCTCGCCGGAACAATTCCAGGAGGACGTCAACTTGACACCCTGTACATGGAGAACCCATCCATGTACAATGGAAACACTGGTCTCTGTGGCCCTCCACTTCCAAAGAACTGTTCGAGCGATGATAATAATGCAGAGGAGCGTGGAAATCACCAAGAGAAGAACTCTGATTCAGTGTTCTTCTACTATGGTCTTGTATCGGGTTTTGTGTTTGGTTGTTGGGTGGTGTTTTGTGCTCTGCTGTTCAGTTAAGTTTTGGAGGATCCATTATTTCTGCCTCGCTGACAAGGTTTATGATGAGGCGTATGTGTATCTGGTCGTTACTTGGGCCAGGATAACTCGAAGGGGCAGCAGTACAAATTAAGCACGGTAGGCATTTGTACAAGTAGAGCGTATAGCAAGCTGTGTGCTGGCTTTCATATTGTACTTTTCTGTTTTTTGTGGTTTTGTAGTTTTCTTTTCTTTTTTTTTTTGGAATGTGGTTCTGTAGTAATTGACGAAGTCCTGAAGATATTGGTTTGTACGCTTCACGGATATTACGAACCCTCTGATCATTTAATTTAAACGGGGATTTTTAGCTGCAACTATACATTTTCTGTGGGCCACTGATTGTGCTAACAATGGATTTCGAGTCAGGCCTTCCTTTGTTCTCCAGCCATCGATCAAGTCATGATCAAATCCGTGGATCAGCGCTGGCTGCAATTAGTGCAGTAGCGTTGATAAGCTGATAACGTCTCGGCGACTAAAATCCAGTACTGACTCCGTTTTGAAATATAAATATTTCTATGTTTGAATAAAATCAAATTCTTTTAACTTGTACTCCTATTAATAATATGTAAAAATTACATAATTTTTAATATAAAAATATATTGTTTATGAAAAATTATTTTATGATGAATCAAAAATATATTTTTAGGATAAAATATTATTAATTATATATTACTAATGGTTAAAATGATAAAAGTTGAACTTTAACTATACAATGCTTATATTTTGAAACGGAGAAAGTATCTAGCTAGATAGGTGAGTTTAAAAAAACACTGCAATTAGTCCAAGGTGTCTACCACTGAATTTAACCAACGACTTCAGGGCCGTTGACAATAGCTATCAGAGCAACTAAAATATAGTCCAAAAATGGTCCATAGAAAATAGAAAATTTGTTATGGATACCAATAAATTTTGTAGAGATAGTACATAAGCAGTACATAACAAAAACTATTCATAAACTTATGGACTATCCATAAAAAATAAAAATAAAAATTTCTACCCTTGCACTATGACACATGCTTCAATAACCAATCTGAAATATATTCTATTATTTTCTTGTGTCATATGACTATTGCTCACATTGTAAGATTGTTTATAATTAAAGACCATTGATAATGGGTCCCATCTAATGGACTACTTAAAGTTGTAACATTATGGTTACCCTTAGCCTTGTTATTGTCTTTTTTCTTTTCCTGTATGTTGTCTTTTAGGGCTACTTACTTGTATTAGCTTTTACTTTAATTAATGAAATTGGCACTATCTTGTACTGGTTCCTTTCAAAAAAAATATTATACTGTATGATAATGTGTAAGCAGGTTTTTTTTTTTTTGTGTGTCTGGCAGTTTGCCGTCTTTCGAAATTGAATAGGGGGTGCTCGACATGAGATCGTAAGTTTAGGCTTTTTTGTTAATACTGTAAGTCTTTCAATTGAATGACCTGAAATTTCTGCCCCACATTTCTAATATTTTAATTTTAGATTCTGTTTTGAACACAAATATTTTAATTCTTATATTTTCTCATATAAAATTGAACTAATTTCTGTATAATTTTTACTTTCCAAACGGAAGCTTAATATTAATTACTCCATGTCGCTAGTACCGAACAAGTAAAATTTCTACTCCTTACAGATGGTAATACTATGTGCCGACCTCACTTATCCAAGTCGCGTGCCGCCGACGCGGACCTGTCTCATGGGCCGCGGCGGCGGACGTGCATCGCGGCCGTCCGGTTCCGAATATCCGGCCGAGATATCCGCAACGGACGGTCCAAACCACACTCGAAACCCAACCCAACCCGTCACGTCTGGACCGCAGTGGATCCGGGCCGCCCGATCAAAACGGCTGCCCGCGCCGGATATTTTGGCAGGGCTATAAGCACGGCGCTGTCGCCTACCCCGCAAAACCCGTCCGTTCCTGCCCGCAGCACCCGGCTCCTCTCCTCTCCTATCTCTCGCGCTCGGTACCTAGGGTTGGCTCATCCTTTATTTTTTTGCGCGAGAGAAGAGAAGGGAAGAGAAGAGGCGGCGCCATGTTGGTCTACCAGGATCTGCTCACCGGTGGGTTCGCCCGGCTTCCCTGATTTCTTTTAGTTGGTGTTTGAGGCTTGGGTTTAGCCGTTTAGGAGGAATTCTGTGGCGGCGCGGGTAGATTAGATCTGATTTATCGTCGATTTCCCGGGGGGGGGGGGGGGGGGGGGANGGGGGTGGGAATCTGCGATCTGCTAAATTGATTGGGAAGGAAGTAGCTGGATCAGCGATTGGATCGGGCTATGCAACCGGTTTCGTTAGTACTGTTGTCACTCGTCTGATTTGATCAAGTTATCGTGCTAATCTGGTGTGCTGTTTGATGATTTTGGGCGCAGGCGACGAGCTCCTCTCCGACTCGTTCCCGTACAAGGAGATCGAGAACGGCATCCTCTGGGAGGTCGAGGGCAAGGTGCGTCGTCCCCTCTCTTATTTTTCGACTTTTATCATGAATCAATCTGGAATTTTCCTGCTTCGCTTTCGTAGTATCGTTAATATGGTGTGCTGGTGGATGCCCGAGCTAATTGTAGGATTGTCTGAAGGGCAGCATGTTTGAATTTTTTATATTTGTTGAGTCTAAGGTTGCACCTAGGATTTTGTAGTGTTTCATATGCGTATATTATTCTTGCTGCAAAACCAGAGGCTCTCCTATTTTTTTGTATGGATCTCATAGGGTCAATAAATATGAATGATGCTGATCATATTGTCCAGATCTAATCTAGTGTTAAATATTTGTTATTTGCTTCTGTTCGGTTGATCCAATGCTAGTATTGATATGGTTTGCCACCAGAATTGCTGTGGCATCGTTTTGTTAAACACACTAATGCTGAAACCTTCCAAACTTTTGAACTTATCAAGCTGCATAGATCCAGCACTTCAATTTGCTGGTTTTAGGATTGTATGATTTGTTATTTACATTTATATGGTTTTGAATTCTTGCAGTGGGTTGTCAAAGGTGCCCTCGATGTGGACATTGGTGCCAACCCGTCTGCTGAGGGTGGTGATGATGAGGGTGTTGATGATCAGGCTGTGAAGGTTGTTGACATTGTCGACACCTTCCGTCTTCAGGTTGCTTCCTCTGTACTTGTTTACCTTACTCATTGTTATCTGTTCTATTCTTTATTCGGTATTAACCGTAGTTGTGATTTGCAGGAGCAACCTGCTTTTGACAAGAAGCAATTTGTCACCTTCATGAAGCGCTACATCAAGAACCTCACCGCTAAGCTGGAGCCCGAGAAGGCTGATGCTTTCAAGAAGAACATTGAGGGTGCCACCAAGTTTCTTCTTGGCAAGTTGAAGGACCTTCAGTTGTAAGTTCTATGCCCAATGTAATGCTTATTCATGAATCTGAATCTTTAATAATGTTACTAATATGTAATTTTCCTCGGCTCTTGATGGAAAAAAAAATCATTTGACTTATGTGTAGCTTTTAATTTATCACAGCTTTGTTGGTGAGAGCATGCACGATGATGGAGGCCTGGTGTTCGCGTACTACAAGGATGGAGCCACGGACCCGACCTTCCTGTACTTCGCGCATGGGCTGAAGGAGATCAAGTGCTAGACAGCACGGCCCCTCCCCTGTGCTGAGCGTTACCTATGCAGTACTAGTACCTATTTTTGTTCTTGTCAATGTGGGTGTTCGATGAGTCGGTTACTGCCTGTTTCTGGATGTTGAGCTGAGTCTCTTGAAAATTGTCAGATCATTGGATTTTGTCTAAACCTATGATATTTGCTTTGTAGTGGCGAAAGAAAGATCACCTGAAAACTGTCGTCTCGTCGTAGTGTTTCTGCTTCTCGTCTGTTAATTTCAATTATAGCACTCGTCGGTATACTTTTTAAATTAATATCGTAGTTGATTTTTAACATCAATTTTTATTATTTGTTTTATTTAAAAAATTAATTTAAATGTGTAAAATTTTAAGTTGTGATTTAAATAAATTTAATGATAAATCAAATTATAATAAAATATATAATATTTATAAAAAAATATTTAAATAAGATAAATAATTAAAATTGAAGTTATAAGTTAACGACGATATTAATTTAAAAATAAAAGAAGTATGCGCTTTCGTGTTGCGTCCAATGGGAATAAAAATCTGACGAAATGATATATGCACCTACCTACTCGATCGGACACACGAAGTCAGGCTTGCGCACCTTGGATCTGCTAGTCTGTAATTAGGGAATAATCCCGCAACCGTTGTAGTGATATCGGATTTGCCTCCGACACTCATCACCGACCCATCAACAACGGGATCCATGATGCGGCTGTCACACTAGCTGATTTGTTCATCCTTTCCCCTCCTTGCTTTCAACGTCCGCCGCGGAGGTTTAGGAAAACCGATGGACTCCCTTCGAATTAATGTAGAATCTATGCTATACTATACTCTTTATCGTAAAAAAAAATACTTCAAGGGTATTTAAATTTGTTATTGTTATGACAAAAATTCTAGTTCAAATAAGTAGTATGAACTAAATTTGTTCACCTAAAAACAACAATTTAAAGTCGAAGCGAATAACACATGAGACATAAATGCCAGTTTAATCGTCATAACCCGTTCACACACGCACAAATACACACCAAACAAAAGGTACAAGAGTACTACTTATTTTTTCATACAGTATAAAGGTAAAACAAATTAGAATACACACTGCAGCTTCTCCAGTAGTGCAGTTTCGCTTATAATCAATTCATCTTGTGAGTTCACCGAGCTTTTGGAATTTACTCTCCAAAAATCAGATTCAGGATGACAGAGGTCCGGTTCCTATTCATCAATAATACGGATCGTGACGCCGCTCCGTCCAATCTGAAACACCAGGGATAGCATATTTCCACGATCTTGGTTCCCTTAGTTTAGGCCCTGGAAAGGGAAATTTTCATTAGAATTGAATTTTTGTGTGTAAATTAATTGCGCCAAAGATAGAATTAATAGCCGTGTAAAGTAACAGCATTAGGTTACACAAGTCATAATGGATTGTGCATGAAACAAAAATCTACACTATATGAGATCTCATTAGATGTTAATTTGTTCAATAATTCCAGGGAAAAAAACAAACCCCAGCAAAATTGCATTGCAGCTGACAAAAAAGATTACAGCATAATGTAATAAACTTATATAAAAAAATGCCGGCCTCAGCAAGGGCAAGCAGAGAAAAATTAATGAACCGATCAAAAGTTACCTTCAAGTGGGGTGCTTGAATGAGCGTGTGATATGTCTTTACGTTCAATGCTGTCGAGCCGCTGTCGGTGGCGTCTGTAAAGTGGCCTCATATCTATGGCTGGGCAATATTTCACCGTAAGTTCCCTGAGAGCCGAGTAACTCCCAAGAACACCAGGTAAAGATGCGAGGCACTGACAGCTTTGAAGAAAGAGTTCTTCTAATGATGGCAGGTCTCCCAAGGAATTGAGTGTCTGCAACTTACTGCAGCCACTGATATATAAATTCTCGAGTGCATCCAAGTGCCCGGACACCGAACAGAGCTTCCTGCAATCCATGATCATTAAAATCTTGAGTGATGGTGGTAGATTCGGAAGCAATGCCAGGTTATCGCATTCCCATACGCGTAGAATTTCCAGGCATGGATGACGATTTGTTGGAGACAACGGTTGCTCTGCTATGCTGGTGGAAGCTAAGTATTCCGGCTGAATGGTACTATATGTCTCATGATGCTCCTCCTGACGACCCCATATTAACTCAAATCTAGGGCATCGAGTAATAATTATAGTCCTGATAGATGGGGGGAGAATAAAGAGCTCTTCTAGGCTTCCGCAACTCCATATATATACCCAGCTTAGATTTGGAAGGATTTGAACCGCTGTTGGTGTAGGCGCCCCACCTGTCACCTGTGAGCGCCCAATTAGCTTCTTACATTTTGAAATCGACAAGTTCTTTAACAATACCAAGCATTGGAACACATCATTTGGCCAGTATAACAGTGTATCACAATCAGAAATTTCCAAAGTAACAAGGTTGCTAAACCATTTCCAAACCCCAAATGTCGTTGGCTGTGATGGATTCTTTGACGAGAAGAAAAAGTGGCAACCTTCCAACTTCAGTTCTGACAGGGGACACGATTCATGGTTATGATCTATCTGTGGTGGTGTTACATCTTCAGTCTCACTGATTGTCAGTTCTAGCTTCGATAGTGAAGATATGTATTGTGACTTCACAACCAATTCTAAGGATAGCATTGCCTTTCTTTCATCTAGCTTTATATCTTTGAGATTTGGTGCCTCAGGTAGACCAGTTAGCTTCGGACAGTTCTTGATATGGAGCTTCTCAAGTACAGGAAACATAACTTCTTTTCCTTCTACTGCCACCCATCTCTCCAAGCTCCCCAAATCATGTAACATGAGTTCTTTCAATGCTAGAAATGTCACGGATGCCATGTCGCAGCATAGACTTCGCAATTTTTCCAACTTTTCCAAAGAAAGAATTTGAAGATGTTTAAAATGATTCAAGTGGGGAAATTCCTCACATAATGCACAACCATGCAGATGGAGTTCAGTCAACAAACTAAGATTTGATATCCAAGATGGTAAACTGGTGCCTTTGTAATTGACTATCCTCAGCAACTGCAGACCATCATGGGGTTTGAGAGCATATAGCACCTTCTTATGGTGAACTTGCACGGGTACCTCTTGGTCCTCATCATTCCATTCAAGAGACAAGTGTGTGACTTTCTCTTTATTTTCAAGATTGGCTTCTTTTGCATGGGCTTCTGTTGAATTTTCGAGACCACTCAACTCTAACTTACCACCAAGGTTTAAACCTCGAATTTCTCCAATAGTACTGCATCTGGAGCTGGCACCAACAACAAATTTTGTTATAGTTTGTAGAGAAGTGATCTGGCTGAGTCCTGGAGGCATGCATGTCAATGATTTGCATCCCAAAGTATAGAGGTGGCGGAGGCTTGCCATATATTTCATATCCTTTGGGAGCTGGCGAAGCTTGTCACAATAAGTAAGATCCAATGTTTGTAGATGGTACAACAAACTTATATCTTCAGGAAGTGCTCTCAGCCAAATACTTCCTGATAGATTAAGATACCTTAGGTGCTGCATGTGCTTCACCCAATCGATAAATTGTAATGATGTTCCAGGTATATGTAGCGCTCGCAATGAAGTGCACTTTGATATATTTTGTAAATAACTATATTTGAAAAATATTGTCTGGAGATTTGGAGATTGTTTCTTCAAATATTCATCCAAGAAATTTCTTCCAACCAAACTTGATCCTGTGAAAAAGCCATGACGGGTAGGTTGATCTGGCAACAACTTCTTTGTGCTTGGATTGTGAACCACTGTGACACATTCCTTCCCCATAACAGACAGAGCAATGTCATGCATGAGATCATGTATCTTGCATATGGTTCTATTAGCACCAAACTTTAACCTTTCTCCATAGAAGCTAAAAGGAATTGTTTCCTCCACATCTTGAAAAAATGACCTCCAAGTTAGCACCTTGAAAATGTCATCCCCCACAGTCTCAGGATGGTCATCTTCCTGCACTGGGATTAAGTCATGTGCCATCCACAATTGAATCAGTATCTCCTTATCAATCTCATAATCTTTTGGAAATATAGCGCAAAATGCAAAACACTGCTTCATGTGTGATGATAGGTCGTCAAAACTGAGCTTGAGTATCGGTGTAATATCAGTTATCTCATTACAAATGTTACTTTTGTCTAATATATCCTTCCATTCATTAATACTTGCCTTTGTACTCAACATAGAGCCCAATGCTTTTGCTGCGAAAGGAGAGCCAGAGCACCTTTTCACAATCTCATCAACAATTCCATGTAGCTTTGTGTGGTGATTTGGCTTTTGCAAACTGAACGCTCTACTTTCAACTATTTCCTTCAAATATTCATTTCCCAGTTTTTCAATATTATGGACTTTAGTTACACCTGTGACCATTCTTCGAGCTATTTCTTCATCACGAGTTGTTGTCAGTACTACACTGCCCTTGCCACCATGCTTAAGACAGCTCTTCAATTTTCCCCACTTATCATCATCCCGATTCCATACATCATCTAAAACAATGAGGTACCTCTTTCCGCCTATCAGACTTTGGA
Organism: Zoysia japonica; assembly: GCA_001602275.1. NCBI lineage: Eukaryota > Viridiplantae > Streptophyta > Magnoliopsida > Poales > Poaceae > Zoysia > Zoysia japonica. The sequence continues at coordinate 280,834 of BCLF01000058.1, read as the reverse complement.
GATCCTGCAATGCTTTTTCACGACCTTTGTTATCCTTTGCATTAGTCTGCTGGCAGATGCTACTTGCAATATTGGCGACGTCAAAATCATCTGAAACACAACACCACCTTCGAAGCTCAAAGTGCTCCTCGATTGAAGGGTCATTGTAAATGAGTTGGGCAAAGGTGGTTTTGCCAAGCCCACCCATCCCAACAATTGGAAGGACCGTGAGATCCTTGCTGCTAGCTTCATCGAGCAGGATACTCATGATTTTATTCTTCTCTTGCTCTCTGGATCTGCTGATAATATCCTTGTCAGAGTCAACCATTACGGGGTCTGTCATTCTCCACTGCTTTGATGGCGGTGCCTGTTGCAGGTGTGTGAAACCAAATGTGTTCATCTCAGCAACCAGGACTTCGATGGTCTGCACAATCGTGCGTAGCTTCTTGCCCATCCTGTAACGGAACACAATGGGATTACGAGCCGGGAAACTTGCCATAGCCTTAACTTTATGGTGCCCCTTCTTCGCTGCCTCTCGCCGAAGTGCCTCGTACTTGAATTCGTCAAAGACGTCATTTGCCTCATAGGACACTGTCTTGAGGTCTTTGAGCCAGGCTCTTACTCCAGGTCGGAAAGCTCCCTTCTCCTCTGCATCTTGGATGATGTCCAGGATCGCTGGAAGCTTACGCTCCAGGATCTTGCGCTGCTCCTCCATGCCTTCCATCACCTTGTACTTGTCCAGTATGTAGCCGGATGCCTTCTCCTTTACCATGGAGACCAACGGACCGATCATCAACTCGGCCATTGATGCTGTCACAACTTGTACCAAAGACAGACCACAACTACCCTGCAGACAGATGACCATCTAATTAGTCTCACCACATGGCATGAGTGGTTGATGTGATGTATTCTCATCAAGAAATTGGACCGAATGCAAGAAAATAATGGCCGGGTCACCAAACACATCACTTGTTTCGTTTGTAGTTAGGGGTCGTGATACATCATGGAAACAAGTAAAACAGAGATGCAATCTCTAGAGCATAGTTACAAGCTTACCTTGATACCTATCCTCCAATAGTCCAGTTGATTCAGCTGATTAACCAATCTCAATTATCTTGACAGAGGAGCCCATGGAGAAACTGTCAATTGCAAGATAAAACAAATCAGGAGATGAGGTTGTAACACCTGCAAAGTCCAGCAAAAATGAAAAGGTTGATCGTGAATGAAAAACTATCTGAATCCAAGTCTATGACTCGAAGAGATTAGCAGACAATATACAACATTTCCTCTAAATCTGACAGATGCTTGAACTAGAACAGACCGAAAATGTGTCACAGGAGTAAAGCTCAGAGTGCTCCATGCAGTGATTAAATCTGCGTCAATGCAAGTCTTGTTGCTCCAGTAGGATCTCTTCAATCAAATCGAAGGTTCTCCAATAATCAGATCATTGCTGTTCTCACAAGTCACAACTTGCCAAAGACGTGACCACAACGCGATCCCCTGCAGATAGACGATCATCTAATTAGTCTCAACACATGGCATGAGTGGTCGATGTGATGTAACCTGTACTGTCATAAAAAATTGGAGCGAATGAAAGAAAATAATGGGCGGGTCACCAAACACATCGATTCGACTTCAGCTTGCAGTCAGCTTAGCAGTCGTGAGACAGCATGGAAACAAGTAAACAAAAATGCAATATCTTACAAGCCTTACCTTGAAACCAATCCTCCAGTAGTCCAGTTTGAAAATATGGTCGGTAAGAATTATATCACTGAAGCAGATGATTCAGCTGATTAACCAATCTCAATTATCTTGACAGAGTGAGCCCATGGAGAAATAGTCAATTGCAAGATAATGGGAGATTAGGAGATGAGATTGTAACACCTGTAAAGAGCAGCGAAAATGAAAAGGTTGGTCATGAAATGTAAATCGGGCTGAATCTATGGCCTAGAAGAGATTAATTAACAGACACTACAAAACATTTCAAGTGCTAAATCAGATAGATGCTAAAACAATAATAACAAACCGAAATTGAGTCGACTAATGCTCAGAATGCTCCATGAAGTGATTGATCTCTCCAATCAAATCGAAAGTTCTTCAATAAATCAGAAGAAGATGCCTTAGCGAAAGCAAAGAAGAGCCGAACGACACAACAGGAGAGTTGTTGGAAACTGGGGAGCGCTTGCTTCAAAAGCCTCCCTCCAAGTACTTTATCCTGATCGAGGTTTTTGAACTATGTCGACTAGACTTCACTTTTTCTACGAAGGCAGCACGGTACCGTTTTGCTTCTAACAGGTTGCTGGGCTCACAATAAAGAAGATACTCTTTGAAATCAATTAACAAGGTGCAACTAACAGGTTGTTTATTACTAATACTTTCTGGCCTCTCAAGAAAGTGGAGGTTTCCTCTCCGTAGCCAACTCCCCAACAAAATTGGCTGGCATCGATATCTGTTTAACTGGAGATTCCACAAACCATGTGAACAACTTGCAGCCATCATCATATGTTAACTTCCGCTAATATTTCTGTGTAGAGTGGTTCAGAATAACAATTCCTAATCCCTTTAGAGGAGTTTGGGATTAAGATTTGAAGCTGCATGCTGCTTGAGGACCATAGGAGTATCTGGATGTATTTAGTTGTACTCTCATTGTATTACAGAGCGCTTATAAAATTAATACTACAGTTCTAATAAAATTCTCTATAAGAGGGGTAAGAATGGCTCGTCCAGTTTGTGGTTCTCACAAACCGATGAAAGAAAGTTGTAGCAGTTGAATCATTATATGAGAAGGCTGTTAAGGTAGACCAACTCATATTCCCTTACCTCCTAGAGGTGAGCCGCTATTTAAATCTGAGCCGTCAAAATTTGGAAGGGAAATAAAGAGAAAGTACAAAATATTTAGTTTTTAAAATTGTCGCATGCATCGGTTTTCATACCTCAATGATTTATTTCCATATCTCATTGATTTCTTTCCATATTGAATATTATAATATTAATAATTATGGGAGAGCTTTTACCTCCTACGAGGTAAAAGGATAATTTAATCATTAAGATCTGTGTAATTAAACAGTCCATATTCATTTGGATCTGCCTTAGAATTTGCTTTAGAATTTACTTTATATAAGCTAGTGATACGGACCGTGAGAGTCCTTGCGAACAAAGAACCAGGAGAGACAACGGAAGAAAGAGAAAGCATACATACATAACCGTATTTGCGTTCATGGCATCTTTAATGTCAAACAGACTCGTTCAGAAACTTAGGAAAAGTAAAGTTTGCATACAGAATAGTACTAAGTGGTTGGATCCTTCCTCGAATGCTGTATACAAGTGGGAGCTCCATACACCTGATTGCCCTTTCTAATTACTTAAATATTATATTTTTTTTGTTTTCTAAGCCAAATTTCTCCACTGAACATTTAAGTTGATACATTTCTCTTTGAACTAAGGTGAGAGTAAATCTTATTATCACAAGTCATGGGAGTTGGATCTAAATCCATAAACCTCACACAGGCAAGATCATTTGCTTAGCGTCCAGACGGAAATTCAACTAATCGCTTGTTTTGAAAACGGACAAGCTCAAGGAAAAGCAAACAAATGATCACTGTTCATTTTGCAAGTTTATAGTTCTAAAGGCACTCAAGGAATAGTGATTCGAGATAAGATCAAACTGGTTTATTTAATTTCCAATCCCGTCACTTGTCAGAAAAACTAAATTCGAAAAATAAAACAAAAAACTTTTCTTTCCATTCAACCTCTCTGACTCCCTCAACATATTTCCTTTTTTGCAACCTGCAAATTGTAAAGGCAGTCAAGCCAATAAAAATGAAAAAAAAGTCAGTACCATGTGTACTGGCTACAACATGCTGCCAACTGTAGTAGTTTCCTCCCTGTTAC
>BCLF01000058.1:255227-276914 GCA_001602275.1 Zoysia japonica | reverse complement strand
AAAAAAAAAAAAAAGGCTAGCGTCGAGATCTGTTTACCTGGAGATTCCACTGGCTATGTGAACAACTTGCAGAACTTTTCCATAAAAAAACAACTTGCAGAACCAGCACATGTGTGGTGGTATTTAACTTCCACTAATGTCGTCATATCAAGTTTGTTGATATTTGAACAATTTTTTTATAAGACTAATGGTCAAAAATAACATTAAAAATCAAAAGTGTTAATATTTTAAAACCGGACGGAGTACATAATTCATATAAATATTGCATTCCATAAGTACAAAATAAATTTTAATGCTCATTGTAATTTTTACTTCTTCCGTCTCATTTTAACTATCAGCTTATAGACCTTGAAACCATGTGCATGCATACATTGTTGATAGGTAGTACGCGGTTTGTTAAGTATTCGTACTCACAGTTTTCTAATTTGTTGCTTTTAGAGGATATCCACAGCTTCGACTTTGACTACGTCTTCGACGAACCGTGAAGTCAGCTCCCACGCTTAAGCGTGGCTGTGCGGAGGAGGTTCACTGCCGCTGCCAGGATGATGCTTCTATTGCTGCATTCTATAGATTTCTAGATAGTGATCTTTCTTCTCTGAGATATTTTCGATCTGCGTGCCGATGGACCTCTTTGAAGGATTACATTCAAATAAATTTGCATTGACTTGCTATTTTCGATTCTCATTTCTTGTTTAATATTTCTGTTATAGTTTTTTGATTGATCGCTTGTGATGTCATGCTTGTCAACCTTCTGAGATTGGCAAAGTCACGAAAGATCGAGACTTATCAAAAGATAAGAAAAAACTCAGTCGTTACATCAACCATTACGGGTCTGTCATTCTCCACTGCTTTGATGGTGGTGCGTGTTGCAGGTGTCTGAAATCAAATGTGTTCATCTCGGTGACCAGGACTTCGATGGTCTGCACAATCTTATGTAGCTTCTTGCCCATCCTATACCAGAACACAATGGGATTACGAGCGGGGAAACTTGTCCAAGCCTTAATTCTGCGGTGCCCCTTCTTCTCGGCCTCTCGCCGAAGCGCCTCGTACTTGAACTCATTAAAGATATCATTCGACTCATAGGACACTATCCTGAGGTCTTTGAGCTAGGCCCTTACTCCAGGTCGGAAGGCCCCCTTCTCTTCTGCATCTTGTATGATGTCTAGGATTGCCGGAAGCTTTCGCTCCAGAATCTTGCGCTGCTCCTCCATGCCTTCCATCACCCTTTACTTGTCCAGTAGGTAACTGGATGCCTTCTCTTTCGCCATGCAGACCAGCAGACCGATCACCAACTCGGCCATTAAGTCACAACTTGTGACAAAGACGCGACCACAACTCGATCCCGTGCAGATAGATGGCTTTCTAATTAGTCTCACCATGTGGCATGAGTGGTCGATGTGACTTGTATTATCATAAAAAAAAATCGGAGCAAATGCCAGAAAATAATGAGCGTGTCACCAAACACAATAGTTTCGACTTCAGCTTGTAGTTAGCTTAGGAGTAGTGATATACTATGGAAACAAGTACAACAAAGATGAAATATCTGGAGCACAGTTACATGCCTTACCTTGAAACTTATCCTCCAGTAGTTACTAAGACGAAATATGGTTGGTAAGAATCAGATAACTGAAGCAGTTGATTCAGCTGATTAACCAATCTTGATTATATATCATGACAGAGCGAGCACATGGAGAAACAGCCAATTGCAGGATAAAGGGAAATCAGGAGATGAGTTTTCTTGTGACACCTGCAAAAAGCAGCGAAAATGAAAAAGGTTGATCGTGAAATGAAAATCCGGCTGAATCTATGGCTATGACTAGAAGAGATTAGCAGACGATACAAAACCTTTTCCATCACTGAATCAGACAGATGCTAGAAAAAGAATAACTCACCGAAAATGGGTACTAATGCTCAGAGTGCTCCTCCATGCAGCGATTGATCAGCGTCAATGCAAGTCTTGGTGCTCCGGTTAGGATCTCGTCAACCAAACCCAAAGTTCTTCGATACTAAATCAGAAGAAGATGGCTTAGGCAAAGCAAAGGCGAGCAGCTGGATGGAAGCTGGGGAGCGCTTGCACTTGCTTCAAAAGCCTCCGTTGAAGAAGAAACGTGGATATGCTCGAAGTAATGGCTTAGCCACACAGCCAGCGACGCTGCCATCGATGGAGTCATCGACAGGCGATGGTACCATCACAGACCGCGCGATAATTGACGCCCAGCTCGGTTTCGTGGAATGGATGTGGTGTCGGCAGAGCGTGATCGGAACGCCGTAGCACCAGGACGGACAGGGCCACTATCGCCATAACTAGCAGAGGACAGGCCGCGGTCCAGGTCACAGTGTTTACAAAAACCGTTCAAAACCCGTCGTTTTTTACGGTTTTCGGTGAAATCGGTCCGGTTCTATTTCACACCGACCGGTTTTCATTTTAAAAATTTAAAAAAATTTAAAAATTTGAAAAATTTTGAAATACTGAAAACTGGTGGGTTTTAAATTTTGAAATCTAAAACCGTGGAATTCAAAGAAACCGCTGGGTAAACCGAAAAAAACGATCAATTTACTGTAGCACTTCGTTCAAATTTTGAATTTTGAATTTGAAGTGATTTTCGATCTGTTTTTACAGTTTTCACAGTTCTTGTTAGACCGATCCAAACCTATTTTAGCGGTTTAAACGGAATCATAAACCTTGCAGGTCACCCACGCGGTATCACTATCGTTGGTCACCGGTCAGCACAGTACCGGGACCGGACAAGGCACATCACATCTGCGGTGCAGACAGAGGAGAAGACCGATTCTCCCAGACGCAGAGTGAGGTGCTCGTTGTGAGCGATCAACGGCAGGGTTAACCAAATCATCCTCGGTTTTCATTTAAACTCAATTTCTTCGGTTCACTGGTTTTTTTAAAAAAAATCAAAAATCAGTCGATAAACTAGTAAAATCGAGCGGTAAGACAAAAAAAAAAAAAACATTCAATTTACCAGAAAACTGAGGCAGCGTTTCACTAAAATTCGTCCAGAACCACTGGTTTTGTTTCTGTTCCTCTTATGTCAGTTTTATTATAGTACTAATCAGTATACTATAAGTAATTTCATGTTGGCTGTATTTTAGTGTTACGTTACCTACTCAGTAATTACTGACGCAGAGGGAGTACGCTCCTCGTCGATCAGACGCAGGAGCGGAGGCTTGCACGCCTTGGATCTCGTCTTTGGTTGTAGTAACGAACTGTGTTGCCTTTTTTCATTCTTGTAAAACTGAAAATACTTGCTCAGAAAAAAAAAACTGAAGATACATTGCTTTTTGTTTTTGTTGAGATTTTGTTTTCTTCTTTTTTTTATACCTAGAATCCAACAATACAATTTAAAAAGCAGCCCAGCACATCCTTGTACAGTTGTACAAGAATGGTTTGTCCACTTCAATTAATTTTTTCTGTAGTCGTCAGCCCAAGGGCCACTGCCATTTTTTCATAGATAAGCTTCATATGACCCATAGTCTGAAAATTTCTTGTTATCATGTTATCTTCACCCATTAGCCTGAAAAATTACACATCTTGCCGTAGCCTGAGCTCCACATCCTATAGTAATTTCATAAAATATTTCTTGTAGTGATCTTAAACGTTGTTCTTGATGTTGCTGCTGTCACACTAGCTAATTTCCATCTACGTACAAAAGCTTCATAGATATGCTCCACAGCAACACCGTCCTCATTTTCTACGGCCGCGCTCATGGCAGGGGGAACGTCTACGTACATTGAAAGAGGTAGAAATGGCAACGGGTCGGGTTTTGCGAAAACCCGTCCGACATAGAAATCATCACGGGTGCAGTCTCAGACCCAAACCCGCACCCACGGGTGAAATTTGAAACCCGCACCTAAATCCGTCGGGTTTCGGGTGAGTGTCAGGTCCCCGTCGGGTTTTGGCACCAAATGCATATATATCATAGTATACACACGGATATCGGGTCTCCGTCAGGTTTTGAATTGGGTATCGGGTCACCGTCGGGTTTTGGACCGGTTTTCGGGTTTTAGACCGTATTTCGGGTCTCTTGTCGGGTTTTACATCAGGTTTTGGGCCGATTAGGCTATATAATTGGTTGTATTCGAGCCCCACGGAGCACCTGCAGGTGCAAAATAAAACCCGCACCCACAACCGATATTATGCGGGTCGGGTCGGGTGCGGGTGCGACCCGCGGGCGAATTCTCACCCCTGCACCGGCACCCGCCGGGTCTAAAACCCGACGGGGACCCGAACTCGAGACCCGAATTGCCATCCCTAGAAAGAGGCGCTGCAAGCCTACCGTCAGATGCGGAGGGAATTGAGATATACAATCTGTGCAGTATACTCTTACCGATAAAAAATACTTCGAGTGCTTGGCAAACCAAGCGAAACTGCAATGTCTTGTTTCATACAGCACGGCCTGTCTGGTATATTAGCTCCTATCATATGGTGCGTACTCCCCCCTCAGTTTTAAATTTGTTGTTGTTATTAGGGGTGAAAATTAATCACCATGAGGTTACCTTCAAATCTCTTCAGTTCAAAGAAAATGAACTAATTTTTTAAAAGTGGTGGGAATTTTAAATTTTAGTAATTTTTTGAACTAAAGAGGTTTATAGAAGTTTATAAGTTAACATTAGGTGCACCTATTTACACCATCAGTTGTTATAACAAAAATACAAGTTTAAATTTGAAATAAATTTGTTCACCTAAAAACAACAATTTAAGAACAAATAGAATACACTTAATTAGACATAAATACTAGTTCAATCATAACCCGTTCACACATGCACAAATACACGCAAAACAAAAGGTACAAGAGTACTTGCAGTAGTCGTAGCTTGGTAAGATAAATTAGAATTCACACTGCAGCATCTCAGTTTACCTGGATTAGAATTAATTCATCTTATGAGTTGACTGAGGATTCGAATTTACTCTTCAAAATCAGATTTCAGGCTGATAGAGGTCCGGTTCCTATTAACGATACAGATCGTGACGCCGCTTCGACCAATCTGAAACACCAGCGATGGCATATTTCCACGATCTTGGTTCCCTTAGTTTAGGCCCTGGAACGGAAAAATTTTCATTAGAATTTAATTTCTGTGTGTAAATTAACTGCACCAAAGATCGAATCAAAAGCGGTATAAACTATAAGCACGAGGTTATATTGATCAGTCATAATCGACTGTGCATGAAACAAAAATCTACAGCATATGAGATTTCATCAGAATTTAATTTTTTTCGATGGATCATCAGAATTTAATTTTTCAATAGTTCCAGGATGAAAAAAAACAAAAGCCGGCCTATTGCATTGCAACGACCAGACAGATTACGGCATAATGTAATAAATTTATATAAAAAAATAACCGGCTCCAGCAAGGGCAAGCAGAGAAAAATTAATGAACCGATCAAAAGTTACCTTGATCTGGGTCGCTTGAATGGGCGTGTGATATGTCTTTGTCTTCAAGGCTGTCGAGCCGCTGTTGGTGGCGTCTGTAAAGCAGCTTCATATCTACGGCTGGGCAATATCTCACCCTAAGTGACCTAAGAGCCGAGTAACTCCCAGAAACACCAGGTAGAGATGCGAGGCACTGGCAGATTTCAAGACGGAGTTCTTTTATTGATGGCAGGTCTCCCAAGGAATTGAGTGTAAGCAACTTACTGCAGCTACGGATAGATAATTTCTTGAGTGCATCCAAGTGCCCTGACCCGAAACAGAGCTTCTTGCAGTTCACGAGTTCTAAAATCCTGAGTGATGGTGGTAGATTCGGAAGCATTGCCAGGTTATCGCATTCCCATACGTGTAGAATTTCCAGGCATGGATGTCGATTTGTTGGAGACAGCGGTTGCTCTGCTATACTGGTGGAAGCTAAGTATTCTGGCTGAATGGTACTATATGTCTCATGATGCTCCTCCTGACGACCCCATATGAACTCAAATCTAGGGCAAGACCCAATATATATATGCCTGATAGATGGGGGGAGAATAAAGAGCTCTTCTAGGCTTCCGCAATTCCATATATATACCCAGCATAGATTTGGAAGGATTTGAACCGCTGTTGGTGTAGGCGCCCCACCTCTCACCTGTGATCGCCCAATTAGCTTCTTACATTTTGAAATCAAACATTGGAACACATCTTCTGGCCAGTATAACAGCGTATCACGATCAGAAATTTTCAAAGTAACAAGGTTGCTAAACCATTTCCAAACCCCAAATGTCGTTGGCTGTGATGGATTCTTTGACGAGAAGAAAAAGTGGCAGCCTTTCAAATTCAGTTCTGACAGGGGACACGATTCATGGTTATGATCTATTTGTGGTGGTGTTACATCTTCAGTCTCACTGATTGTCAGTTCTAGCTTCGACAGTGAAGGTATGTATCATGACTTCACAACCAGTTCTAAGGATAGCATTGCCTTTTCTTCATCCAGCTTAATATCCTTGAGATTTGGTGCCTCAGATAGACCAGTTAGCTTCGGACAGTTCTTGATATCGAGCTTCTTAAGTACATGAAACATAACTTCTTTTCCTTCTACTGCCACCCATCTCTCCAAGCTCCCCAAATCATGTAACATGAGTTCCTTCAATGCTGGAAATGTCACAGATGCCATGTCGCTGCATAGATGTTGCAATTTTTCCAATTTTTTCAAAGAAATAATTTGAAGATCCTTAAAATGACTGAAATCAAGAAATTCGCCGCATAATACACAACCATGCAGATGGAGTTCAGTCAACAAACTAAAATATGATATCCATGATGGTAAGTTGGTGCCTTTGTAATTGACTATCCTTAGTATCTGCAGACCATCATGGGGTTTGAGAGCATATAGCATCTTCATATTGCAAACATGCACTGGTTCCTCTTGACCATAATCATTCTATTCAAGAGACAAGTGTGTGAGTTTCTCTTTATTTTCAAGACTGGCTTCTTTTGCATGCGATTCTGTTGCATTTTAGAGACCACTTAACTCTAACTCACCACCAAGGTTTAAACCTCGGATTTCTCCAATAGTACTGCATCTGGAGCTGGCACCAACAACAAATTTTGTTATAGTTTGTAGAGAAGTGATCTGGCTGAGTCCTGGAGGCATGCATGTCAATGATCTGCATCCATTTGTATAGAGGTGACGGAGGCTTGCCATATATTTCATATCCACTGGGAGCTGGTGAAGGTTTTCGCAATAAGAGAGATCCAATGTTTGTAGATGGTACAGCAAATTTATATCTTCAGGAAGCCCTTCGAGACTCTTATTTTGTGATAGATTAAGATAACTTAGGTGCTGCAAGTGTTTCACCCAAACTTTAGATTCTAATAATGTTCCAGGTATATGTAGCGCTCGCAATGAAGTGCACTTTGATATATTTTGTAAATAACAATATTTGAGAAATATTGTCTGGAGATTTTGAGATTGTCTCTTCAAATATTCATCCAAAAAAGTTCTTCCAACCAATCTTGAGTATGAGAAAAAGGCATGACGGATAGGATGATCTGGCAACAACTTATTTATGCTTGTATTGTCAATCATTGTGACACATTCTTTCCCCATAACAGACAGAGCAATGTCATGCATGAGATCATGTATCTTGCATATGGTTCTATTGGCAAACTTTAGCCTTCCCTGATAAACAGGATTTTTTTCCTCCACATCTTGAAAAAATGACCTCCAAGTTAGCGCCTTGAAAATGTCATCCCCCACAGTCTCAGGATGGTCATCTTCCTGCACTGGGATTAAGTCATGTGCCATCCACAACTGAATTAGTAACTCCTTGTCAATCTCATAATCTTTCGGAAATATAGCGCAAAATGCAAAACTCTGCTTCATGTCCGATGGCAGGTCATCAAAACTGAGATTGAGTATAGGTAAAATATCAGTTTTCTCATTACAGATGTTACTTTTAGCTAATATATCCTTCCATTCATTCATACTAGTCTTGGTACTCAACAAAGAGCCAAAAGCTTTTGCTGCCAAAGGGGAGCCAGAGCACCTTTCCACAATCTCATCAACAATTTCATCTAGCTTTGTGTCGTGATTTGGCTTTTGCAAACTGAATGCTCGACTTTCCACTATTTTCGTCAAATGTTCCCTACACAACTTTTCAATATTATGTACTTCAGCTACACCTGTGACCATTCTTTGAGCAATTTCTTGATCACGAGTTGTTGTCAGTACTACACTGCCCTTGCCACCTTGCTTAAGGCAGCTCTTCAGTTTCCCCCACTTATCACCATGCCGATTCCATACATCATCTAAAACAATGAGGTACTTCTTTCCACCAATCAGACTCTGGAGATCCTGCAATACTTTTTCAAGACCTTTGTTATCATTTACATTGGTCTGGCATATGCTACTTGCAATATTGGCGACGTCAAAATCATATGAAACACAACACCACCTTCGAAGCTCAAAGCGCTCCTCGATTGAAGGGTCATTGTAAATGAGTTGGACAAAGGTGGTTTTGCCAAGCCCACCCATCCCAACAATTGGAAGGACCGTGAGATCCTTGCAGCTAGCTTCATCGAGCAGGATACTCGTGATTTTCTTCTTCTCTTCCTCTCTGGATCTGCTGATAATATCCTTGTCAGAGTCAACCATTACTCCACTGCTTTGATGGCAGTGCCTGTTGCAGGTGTGTGAAACCAAATGTGTTCATCTCGGTGACCAGAACTTCGATGGTCTGCACAATCTTGCGTAGCTTCTTGACCATCCTGTAACGGAACACAATGGGATTACGAGCCGGGAAACTTGCCATAGCCTTAACTCTATGGTGCCCCTTCTTCGCTGCCTCTCGCCGAAGTGCCTCATACTTGAATTCGTCAAAGACGTCGTTTGCCTCATAGGACACTATCTTGAGGTCTTGTCCAGTAGGTAGCTGGATGCCTTCTCCATCACCATGGAGACCAGTGGACCAGTTACCAACTCGGCCATTGCAGTGCTCCCTCACAACTTGCGCCTCCCACGGTGTGCCAACCAAACACGCCTCTCCTGCAGATTGACTACAAAGTTAGCATTTTTTCATCAATTTTCTTTCGAGAACACTAGATAATTAGTCTCACCACAAGGCCTGATTGACTAATGCCACTTGTATTATCACCAAAGAATTTTAGCAAATTGTTTCCTAAAGAAAGAATTTTAGCGAATTAAGTTAAAGAATAGAATAGACATACCAATGTATAAACGGATTGCTTCAAGCTATTTGCAGCTGCGGCACTAATTGTGTTGCCGGCCTAGCAAACCCCTTGGCTAGCTGTCTCCTTAAGCACCACACCACCAGTCTACAAGCTCTTCATGTCTTCAGTTCGATATTTCTTCTGATTGCATCATCTAGACACATAAGATGGCTAGAGTGGAGAAGTGCAGGATGTTGCCGACAATGGGTAGGTACCAGAGTCCCTGGAGGAGAATGAGTTACATTTGCATCTGTATCGTTCCTTGCTTCAATGGGAATGCTTTTTCATCAGCGACAACGAACCTCATTCCTTTCTTTTCAAAAGCCAAACAATCCTTATTCTAATACCTAGCTTTGGCACCCTAAGCTGTCTATGCAACGGTGATGCTTTTTATGGCAAGAGGATGCTTCCCGTGCATCCCGCTCAGTGAGCTTTCAAACCCACGAAGAAGTATACTCATATAATTAAGCAAAGATAGAGAACGTAGGTGTAAAACTAATTCAAAGCTTTGAGTCTTGTTCAACAATTTTTTAGAAATATATCCTAATCCTCCAATTTGTGGGACCTGATTCAGCAGTTAACATATTCATTATTTTCACGCCAAGTTTGAGGCAAAATTATAATTTTCCCAAAAAAGTCAAAGTATATCCATATTTGCATCTGTATTATTCCTTGCTTCAGTGGGAGTGCATTTCCAATGAACCTTCTTCCTTTCTTTACAAAAGCCAAATGAACCTTATTCAAATACCTATCTTTGGCACCCAAACCTGTCTATGCAATGTTGATGCTTTTGATGGTAAGAGGATGCTTCCTGTGAAGCCCACAAAGTGACCTTTCAAACCCACGAAGAAGTATGCTCATATAATTAAGCAAATATAGAGCACATAGATGTAAAACCTGATTCAAAGCTTTGAATCATGTTCAACAATTTTTCAGAAATATATCCTAATTGTCACACCCCGAAATTCACCCCTAATTAAAATTCAAAATTTAAATTATCACAAAAAAAAATCCTAACATTTTTGTCTCTCTTCTATCCTTTTCCAAAGTACAAAATTGCATTTCAGAATTCAAACCGTACAAATTGGATAATTTCTTAAAATATTAAAGTTTGATCGTGTGACAAGTGACTGTTCCTTTTCTTTTCATCCTTGTCGTTTGTTTTCTCGTGTTACATCTAAATTTCTGAAATTCACCCAATTCCTTGAATTTCAAATCCATTCAATTCTTTTAAAACATGTTCGACCTCGGTCAAATATATCTCTTTTAAACAGCTATTTGCTCTCTGAATTCGGAGATGAGCCCAAAAGAAAAGTTGTTCATCCAAAAATATTCAACCACCCCACAAAATCTCAAACCCATCCGGGCTACGGAAGTTGGATTTTTCAAGCAAAACAAACAATTTTTAAAAAATAATCCGTTCCTTTCCGCAGACAGCTTTTCTTAACGATTAACCATATTTGAAATTCTGTAACTCCTTGATTCCTTTGAAAAATGAATCTCGGACAATTTATGTTGTAGAACACCTGCTATAGGCCCATCTTACAAAATTACACTTCATTTCGAGTTTGTTTGCTCTTCTCTGTTCCATTCCCAAAGTGCTTATGTAATAAGCTATACTGACCATATGCACTAGTGACCCCACCTGTCATCCTCCTTTCTCGGCTATAAAACGAAGGTGATCGATCTCCGTTTCCCCTACGCACCGTAGTCGTGCCCTCCCCAAAATCGCCAATGCTCTGCCCTAGCATAGCATTGCAATCCACTCACCTGGCGAGCTTCTCCCCGACCAAGCAGCTCGTGCACCTCCAGCAACCCCATCCCCTCTATCTGGGCACCTTCATTAGGTCCCACCGTGGCCAGAACCGAGCCCCGCGCCCGTGACAACCATACCCCTCCGTCTCTCCGATGCCGGCACTCATCGGCGCCTCCCGGACTCCCCCGAGCACACGGGAACGCTGTGCGGTGCGCCGTCCATGTCCGGTGCCAGCACTACAGGGGGTCTCCCCGGCCCGATTGAGGCCACAATGCTCGGCGCACCACCCTCCTGCTCCTCCACCCGTTCCCAAGCTCCGGCGAGCTTCTCCTCTCTCTCTCGCCCTGCCGAGTACCCCTGCCGCCATCTGCTCTCCTTCTTCGACTCTTTGATTTAGCCGACACACGGTTGGAGGCGAGCTCCATTGAACCAACGTCCAACACCGCCTTCCCCTTCGTCGCCGGCACACCACAGTGCCTCCTCGGCCCCACCGAGCCCATGGACGGCACCACAGCGCCGCCTTCTTCCTCTGGCACAGGATCTCGGGCTGCCTCTGCCTCCCCTGTACCCCGACGTCGTGCGCCACCGCCGGAACGCAGCCCCTCTCCGCCGCTGGGGCGCCTTAAGCCCTCCCCGGCCTCGCTGCACCTCCAGCAGGGTCCCCGTGACACCCTGCCTCTCCTCCGGCCGGTTCCCTGGCCCTCCGGCCAGCAAGACACCCCGGCGTCGCGCGTCGCCCTCGTACGCCGCCTTCCTTCGCGGTCAGCACTCCAGGCCGATTTCCCAGCCCTGCCGAGCTCACCATTAGGCTTGCCGCCTCGCCCTCTTCCTCTCCCGCCAGACCTCGAGGCTCCCTGGGCTCCACTGCCGGCTGCGCCGTGGACCAGTCCCCAGGTCGTGATCCACAGGACCGCGGACACGGTCCACTTGTGCAACCGTGTTCCACACAGTCATGGTAAAATCCACTTTTCACAGAAAGGTACACACATTTTCTCAACTTTTATTTCAGTCCAAAGCTTTCCAAGAGAAATCCCTAGATTATTGGATTAATAACAGTTTCATCCAAAACTTTTACACCTGGACCCCTAAACTTTTCTGTGATTACACAAAAGTCCTTGTTGATCTTTTTAATAATTTCATATTTGCTCCTAGTGATTTTCTGAAATTACAAAAGGGTCCCTGAGCCCCCATACACACTCAAATGGCCATATCTTTCCAACCATAAATCATTTTTCAACGATTTTTATACCGTTGGAATCACTCTCCTGAGCACCACCTCATCAAACTATCAAACCATGGCTAATCTCCAATCATGCTGGTTTTTATTGGTAAGTTTTATCGGAGCTTTAATTCGATTTCTTTTATTAGCTTTTATTGATTTTTAATACTAGTGTTTTAGTGTAATCTATTTTAAGTATAATTACATACTAATTATAGTGTGCACCTCATCCTATTAGCATGATTTAGTACCATCATTAGTATATATACCCGTGTTAGCTTTATGTAAACTAACTCAGAGTTTGAATTACTTAATTATTAGTAAAACACTAAGTTGCGTATGAATACTAGGAAGTAAGTGAGCATGGGTCATATAAGCATTTTTACTATGCACACACAATAGCACCAACCTCACTCAGTAGTTCTAGCAACTTAATTATAAAGCTAAAATCAAGTAATTAATTATTGATTAAATACTAGCTACTCATAATGTCACATACAAATAGAAAATTAAATAATTATAAAAGGGTACACGGACGCATCTAGTTCCATATTAGCATACACTATCACACATGCCATTTGACATCTTTAATTTAGTAATTAATACACATACCACTTACTGGCATTAGTTTAGTAAATTGAGCATGAAGACTACGACAAGTAATTGAATTCTAGCCACTTAAGATGACTTGCATATGCCTAGAAATTAAATATTTAGTCAAGACACACGATTTCTCATCCCCACATTAACATGTTGTTCATTGTGTATTAGTGAATAAATTAGTACATGTATCACTTGTTAGCTTTGGTATTTTAATTGTTTAAATTAAACTAGGATTAACTACACATTAGGACGTAAGTAAATATTAGGAAGCACCCATACACACCTTACCTTGCATACACGTGCATTAGTGCCTAAGTCACACATTAGATTGATAATTTAATTATAAAGATAAGACTAAGTAAATAATTGCTAAATCGCTAGTAATTTTATGTTTATAGGGAATTTAATAAATAATTAGTAACCTAACCTGCGCCTCACCATTTTGTGATCTGCTAGATCATGCATGCACCAGTAGACCTCTTTAACAGTACACTCGCAAAAGTAAAAGCAAGTAGTTAGTCATTTATCATTGGGAAGCCACTGCATGCTAGCATTTAGTAATTATTAAAAATCAACAGCATTCAATAGAAATTAAGTAATTAATCACTAGTCATATTATAATGTAAATATTAGTGGCGCACATATGCATTTTATCTAGCATTCACATGAACTAGTACATATGCCACGTATTAGTGTTAGTAATTGATCTATAGGGATAAAATATGGTATTTATCAAATATTATATTTAAGCATACCATGATTAGGACGCATCTCATTAAGATCTTAACGTATATTAGAGCGGGAAACCTACTAAATATAGTAATTTAACTATGAATGAAGAATTCAATGATTAGTCATCTATCACTAGAAAGCAATCACATATTAGGGAATAAAATAAATAAACTCTAATCATGATAGGCTTCATGCATGTTATATTTAATTAAAGTATTAAGTAACACACATATACGTCTTACCTTTATTAAGTACAATAGTACGTGTGCCACCTATTAGCCCTAGTGGTTGTTCATAAAGATTGAATTTAGTAACTAATTGCTAACTGATAATAACAAGTGATATCATGCATATAAGGAATTAAATGATAATGACACTTCGTGCACCTATCCAAGAGCTGTGCCAATCAGGACCACAGTTCCGTGTGCCTCTATGTTTGGTATCCTATAGTTATACACGCAGACTTGCAATCATATGCACTCACTGCATCTCGGCACCCTCTGCAGTCATGCACCCACATCATTCTAGTCTCCCTCACTATAACTGGCAAAAGCACTACACAAAAATAACACAGTAACATGACAAACCACCACGTCATGCATGCACTCGCATAGTTGGTTTTTCCTCTTTGAGTGTATTTAGTTCTTCTTCGGAGTTTATTGGATCTTATCGATTCTTTGTGAGCTTTGTTTTTTTACGGTAGTTTTATTAGGTGTATTCTATCGTGTAGACAACGTTGAATTTGAGGAAGAGTTAGACTCCAAGAGAAGATAGAAGAATGGACACACGAGGAGAAGCCCGAAGCCTTCAGCATCAAGCCCGGGATTCAAGACACGGACTCGAAGATTATCGAGAAGACAAATCTGAAGATTAAGGGTTTCCAGGCAAGCTCTAACCCTTGAAAATAGTTATCCTACAATTTGCTTGCGCACCCATATGACCTAAATGCTTGCATATTTATTTTAATCTATGATAAAACAATGTGTAGTTAAGTATCCAAGTTGTTATTACGTATTTATATTAATGTCAGTTACCTGCTTTCATTAAATATGAATACTACCTTGTTACCCGTTGATGGCACCTCTTTGTTAACTATAGTGCTTTCTTCATTAAAATCTTTTAATGAACGAAAAGTTGCTTTGATATTAGATTGTTTAGGACCTCTTATGTGAGGCGGTGCATCACCACATAATACACCAATCATCTTATGAAATGTGTTAAAATGAGTTTGGTGGTATGTGTAAAACAAAGTGGGATGGGTGTTAGTGCAACTGGTGCTAGGTGGTGGGAATGGATATTATTTCTGATCGTGGAGCGGGCTCCTAGGACTATGTGTTGTGATGTGTGTTAGACTTCGAACTGGTCCACCTGTCGTGGAAGAGCGTCGCCCCTGCCATATAAGGACCAGCTCAACGGACCTCAACGTAGTGATTTCATGCAACCATAGAACCTGTTTGGGCGAGACTCACTCCACTCCTTTGGTCGTCCACTTTGACCCCTAAGGCTGTCGGGTGGTGCACAAGTCGCAGGAGCAGACGTGAGATAATCACGGTCCAACTTTCGATTACAGCAATAACCCTCGCCATGAGATCGTACTACCCATTGGTATAGCCCCCTGATTTTTATAATTACCCGGATGTGTGTGGGTCCTAGAGAGTAGACGTAGATGACCTAAATCTATGGCTTGGCTACGGGAATATGCTATTGCGTCATCGGTGGTCTGAAAAACCCCGAGAGATGACCCCTGTTTGTATTTTGAGACAGACTTTGTGGACACCTTAGTGTGCGTTGGAGTGGATGTTATGCGACTCTATTGATCAAGAGGAGCATAGCCTGTGGGTACTGTACAACCTCTGTAGAGTATATTAATCTATCTGAAATGGTCATTGTCACGGTATTGACACACTACAGCTTGGGCTCACTTTGATTAGTCTCCTTATTATCTTTGTTGGAGTGAGTATCTTTGTTGGAGTGAGTGGGTGTAGGTGCTCGTGTTTTAGAAAATGTAGGCTGTGTGCCAGGGGACGGTACGGTTGCGTGTCAGCTCACCGACTAAAACTTGGGTACTGGCGGGATCGATGAACATCTCCCTCAGGACCAACCTATTAAAATATGGACAACAACTATTCTGTGTTCCCTTTGTTGCAAAGCTTCTGAAGTAAACCCTGCATAAAACAGGTTTTTTGCGAAAAAGAAACCTCATAGCCTAATCTTTGCTACAACCAAATATGTATATATATATACATATATACATATATATACATATATATAGATAAATATACATACATATATATACGTTTAGTGTTAGGGCTTGCTGAGTACCATATATACTCACAGTTTGTAGTTGTGATTTTAGACAAGAGAAGATTCGTAGAAGACGATGACGTGCTGGGTTTTCGTTCTGCTTCTCAAGTTTGGTTGTGGGTTTGGGCCATGTTTTCCGCTGTTTGCTTCACCTCTAGCTGGTCAACTAATTGTGAATTGTTTTAATCCTCATGAGTTTCCACTAAAGGTCTGGTATCAGGTATATCTTTTTATTCGAAGTATGCTTTTGATATATATTCTGATGTGTTAGTGCGAATCAGCTATTGATCTAGGGACTGATACATGGTGCAAAGTATATCTAAAAATGAGGTAAGACACTAATCCACCAATTGTGGGACCTGATTCAGCAGTTAACATATTCATCATTTTCAGGTCAAGTTTGAGGCAAAATTATACTTTTTCCAAAAAAAATAAAATCAAAATATGTCCGTATTTGATGCCACATGGTTTTATTAACTACATGAAACACCACACTTATTAGAGGCTGGGAACTTTGTTCCGTTATCTAAAAAAAATGAAACACCACACTGCAAACGTCCGAAGTGGACTCCTGACTTGAGAGAGGTGAAAAAAAAGAGAGTAAATTTTAACTTTGAGATGCTTTAAACTTTCAAAGAACTCCATTGCTCAAAGATGTATCCGGATCGCCGGCTCATGAATGGATTTCCTTTCTGTTGGAGTAGTATGAACATGTGTGATAAATTTGAGCGATTCACACTTGATTAAATACTGTTTGCTTCATCCTCATAAGAAGCGTGTTATGTCTTCACCAGGGAAATCTCCATCTGAATCTCAGATTGGGATGTTATGGTGCGAATGACATGTATTCTACGGCGTTCCTGAGCTGACCCGCCTTCTTCTCCGGTGAGCCTCCTTTTTTTTTTTTTTTTTGTGGCGGAGGACGTCAGTTGGGGGACAACGAGAAGCTTTGCAGCCGGTGGTCCTATTAATCGCGAGCTTTGTTGACTGAGTCATAACGCTCGTCTTGGTTGAAACCTGGAACTGGATAGATGCTGGTGAACTTGATTAACAGAAAAACTCCTATTTACCTCCTTAACTTCATAGAAGTCTGATTTTTATCCCTTTCTATAAAAGGTGCAGCAGCTAGTTATCAAAATAGTCGAGGGAACTCTTTTTTGACAGGCCTACCCACAACTATCAAAATTTAAAATATAGGTGCAGTTGTTATAAAAATGGCATAAATTTGTGTCTTAACTTTTCTGAGGGAATCTATATATCTTAGCATGATCATTAAGGACACAACGGTTGACATGCAACAAATATGCGTTTCATCATACAACTTTCAGCTTCACCCAATAGAAAATCCAGTTTCAAGCAACAAGAGAAAAATACTAATAATATATATGATCAGCAAACTTTTCATGCCATAATGAAAGGGGGCGACTGTGCTTGCGTCTAGCAGTAACAGCACCATAGAGACCTCTGCATTGCTCACAAAGATTCGCAAGGACAGCAACACATGGCACCAACCAATACTGCAGCATAACCAAGGTTACCCTGTCCAACTAAACCCAAATCAGAAGGTCTCAAATTTCTTGGCAGTGTGTCTCTCTTTACTTCTCAGCTTCCACTTATTTTTTGATGTCAAACGGGCAGGTGCTCTGCCAGTTTATTAGGAAAGAAAGTTCGTCTCGAGAAGCCTAGACTGCACGGTACTTGATGTTGAGCGCGTTCCACAGCAACACCCTCGTCGCCTTCTACGTTCGCCCAGGGCTTCCCCAACAGCCACGCTCCACCTGTTCGATTCCATGCCGCACCGGACCGACTCCTCCTGGTGCACCTGTTCCGAAATTAATACTGATTGTGACGCCGCCGCGTCCAATCTGAAACACCAGGGATAGCATATTTCCACGATCTTGGTTCCCTTAGTTTAGGCCCTGGAAAGGGAAATTTTCATTAGAATTGAATTTTTGTGTGTAAATTAATTGCGCCAAAGATAGAATTAATAGCCGTGTAAAGTAACAGCATTAGGTTACACAAGTCATAATGGATTGTGCATGAAACAAAAATCTACACTATATGAGATCTCATTAGATGTTAATTTGTTCAATAATTCCAGGGAAAAAAACAAACCCCAGCAAAATTGCATTGCAGCTGACAAAAAAGATTACAGCATAATGTAATAAACTTATATAAAAAAATGCCGGCCTCAGCAAGGGCAAGCAGAGAAAAATTAATGAACCGATCAAAAGTTACCTTCAAGTGGGGTGCTTGAATGAGCGTGTGATATGTCTTTACGTTCAATGCTGTCGAGCCGCTGTCGGTGGCGTCTGTAAAGTGGCCTCATATCTATGGCTGGGCAATATTTCACCGTAAGTTCCCTGAGAGCCGAGTAACTCCCAAGAACACCAGGTAAAGATGCGAGGCACTGACAGCTTTGAAGAAAGAGTTCTTCTAATGATGGCAGGTCTCCCAAGGAATTGAGTGTCTGCAACTTACTGCAGCCACTGATATATAAATTCTCGAGTGCATCCAAGTGCCCGGACACCGAACAGAGCTTCCTGCAATCCATGATCATTAAAATCTTGAGTGATGGTGGTAGATTCGGAAGCAATGCCAGGTTATCGCATTCCCATACGCGTAGAATTTCCAGGCATGGATGACGATTTGTTGGAGACAACGGTTGCTCTGCTATGCTGGTGGAAGCTAAGTATTCCGGCTGAATGGTACTATATGTCTCATGATGCTCCTCCTGACGACCCCATATTAACTCAAATCTAGGGCATCGAGTAATAATTATAGTCCTGATAGATGGGGGGAGAATAAAGAGCTCTTCTAGGCTTCCGCAACTCCATATATATACCCAGCTTAGATTTGGAAGGATTTGAACCGCTGTTGGTGTAGGCGCCCCACCTGTCACCTGTGAGCGCCCAATTAGCTTCTTACATTTTGAAATCGACAAGTTCTTTAACAATACCAAGCATTGGAACACATCATTTGGCCAGTATAACAGTGTATCACAATCAGAAATTTCCAAAGTAACAAGGTTGCTAAACCATTTCCAAACCCCAAATGTCGTTGGCTGTGATGGATTCTTTGACGAGAAGAAAAAGTGGCAACCTTCCAACTTCAGTTCTGACAGGGGACACGATTCATGGTTATGATCTATCTGTGGTGGTGTTACATCTTCAGTCTCACTGATTGTCAGTTCTAGCTTCGATAGTGAAGATATGTATTGTGACTTCACAACCAATTCTAAGGATAGCATTGCCTTTCTTTCATCTAGCTTTATATCTTTGAGATTTGGTGCCTCAGGTAGACCAGTTAGCTTCGGACAGTTCTTGATATGGAGCTTCTCAAGTACAGGAAACATAACTTCTTTTCCTTCTACTGCCACCCATCTCTCCAAGCTCCCCAAATCATGTAACATGAGTTCTTTCAATGCTAGAAATGTCACGGATGCCATGTCGCAGCATAGACTTCGCAATTTTTCCAACTTTTCCAAAGAAAGAATTTGAAGATGTTTAAAATGATTCAAGTGGGGAAATTCCTCACATAATGCACAACCATGCAGATGGAGTTCAGTCAACAAACTAAGATTTGATATCCAAGATGGTAAACTGGTGCCTTTGTAATTGACTATCCTCAGCAACTGCAGACCATCATGGGGTTTGAGAGCATATAGCACCTTCTTATGGTGAACTTGCACGGGTACCTCTTGGTCCTCATCATTCCATTCAAGAGACAAGTGTGTGACTTTCTCTTTATTTTCAAGATTGGCTTCTTTTGCATGGGCTTCTGTTGAATTTTCGAGACCACTCAACTCTAACTTACCACCAAGGTTTAAACCTCGAATTTCTCCAATAGTACTGCATCTGGAGCTGGCACCAACAACAAATTTTGTTATAGTTTGTAGAGAAGTGATCTGGCTGAGTCCTGGAGGCATGCATGTCAATGATTTGCATCCCAAAGTATAGAGGTGGCGGAGGCTTGCCATATATTTCATATCCTTTGGGAGCTGGCGAAGCTTGTCACAATAAGTAAGATCCAATGTTTGTAGATGGTACAACAAACTTATATCTTCAGGAAGTGCTCTCAGCCAAATACTTCCTGATAGATTAAGATACCTTAGGTGCTGCATGTGCTTCACCCAATCGATAAATTGTAATGATGTTCCAGGTATATGTAGCGCTCGCAATGAAGTGCACTTTGATATATTTTGTAAATAACTATATTTGAAAAATATTGTCTGGAGATTTGGAGATTGTTTCTTCAAATATTCATCCAAGAAATTTCTTCCAACCAAACTTGATCCTGTGAAAAAGCCATGACGGGTAGGTTGATCTGGCAACAACTTCTTTGTGCTTGGATTGTGAACCACTGTGACACATTCCTTCCCCATAACAGACAGAGCAATGTCATGCATGAGATCATGTATCTTGCATATGGTTCTATTAGCACCAAACTTTAACCTTTCTCCATAGAAGCTAAAAGGAATTGTTTCCTCCACATCTTGAAAAAATGACCTCCAAGTTAGCACCTTGAAAATGTCATCCCCCACAGTCTCAGGATGGTCATCTTCCTGCACTGGGATTAAGTCATGTGCCATCCACAATTGAATCAGTATCTCCTTATCAATCTCATAATCTTTTGGAAATATAGCGCAAAATGCAAAACACTGCTTCATGTGTGATGATAGGTCGTCAAAACTGAGCTTGAGTATCGGTGTAATATCAGTTATCTCATTACAAATGTTACTTTTGTCTAATATATCCTTCCATTCATTAATACTTGCCTTTGTACTCAACATAGAGCCCAATGCTTTTGCTGCGAAAGGAGAGCCAGAGCACCTTTTCACAATCTCATCAACAATTCCATGTAGCTTTGTGTGGTGATTTGGCTTTTGCAAACTGAACGCTCTACTTTCAACTATTTCCTTCAAATATTCATTTCCCAGTTTTTCAATATTATGGACTTTAGTTACACCTGTGACCATTCTTCGAGCTATTTCTTCATCACGAGTTGTTGTCAGTACTACACTGCCCTTGCCACCATGCTTAAGACAGCTCTTCAATTTTCCCCACTTATCATCATCCCGATTCCATACATCATCTAAAACAATGAGGTACCTCTTTCCGCCTATCAGACTTTGGAGATCCTGCAATGCTTTTTCACGACCTTTGTTATCCTTTGCATTAGTCTGCTGGCAGATGCTACTTGCAATATTGGCGACGTCAAAATCATCTGAAACACAACACCACCTTCGAAGCTCAAAGTGCTCCTCGATTGAAGGGTCATTGTAAATGAGTTGGGCAAAGGTGGTTTTGCCAAGCCCACCCATCCCAACAATTGGAAGGACCGTGAGATCCTTGCTGCTAGCTTCATCGAGCAGGATACTCATGATTTTATTCTTCTCTTGCTCTCTGGATCTGCTGATAATATCCTTGTCAGAGTCAACCATTACGGGGTCTGTCATTCTCCACTGCTTTGATGGCGGTGCCTGTTGCAGGTGTGTGAAACCAAATGTGTTCATCTCAGCAACCAGGACTTCGATGGTCTGCACAATCGTGCGTAGCTTCTTGCCCATCCTGTAACGGAACACAATGGGATTACGAGCCGGGAAACTTGCCATAGCCTTAACTTTATGGTGCCCCTTCTTCGCTGCCTCTCGCCGAAGTGCCTCGTACTTGAATTCGTCAAAGACGTCATTTGCCTCATAGGACACTGTCTTGAGGTCTTTGAGCCAGGCTCTTACTCCAGGTCGGAAAGCTCCCTTCTCCTCTGCATCTTGGATGATGTCCAGGATCGCTGGAAGCTTACGCTCCAGGATCTTGCGCTGCTCCTCCATGCCTTCCATCACCTTGTACTTGTCCAGTATGTAGCCGGATGCCTTCTCCTTTACCATGGAGACCAACGGACCGATCATCAACTCGGCCATT
>BCLF01000058.1:225677-253901 GCA_001602275.1 Zoysia japonica | reverse complement strand
ATATCACTGAAGCAGATGATTCAGCTGATTAACCAATCTCAATTATCTTGACAGAGTGAGCCCATGGAGAAATAGTCAATTGCAAGATAATGGGAGATTAGGAGATGAGATTGTAACACCTGTAAAGAGCAGCGAAAATGAAAAGGTTGGGCATGAAATGTAAATCGGGCTGAATCTATGGCCTAGAAGAGATTAATTAACAGACACAACAAAACATTTCAAGTGCTAAATAAGATAGATGCTAAAACTATAATAACAAACCGAAATTGAGTTGACTAATGCTCAGAATGCTCCATGAAGTGATTGATCTCTCCAATCAAATCGAAAGTTCTTCAATAAATCAGAAGAAGATGCCTTAGCGAAAGCAAAGAAGAGCCGAACGACACAACAGGATAGTTGGAAACTGGGGAGCGCTTGCTTCAAAAGCCTCCCTCCTCGTACTTTATCCTGATCGAGGTTTTTGACTATGTCGACTAGACTTCACTTTTTCTACAAAGGCAGCACGGTACCGTTTTGCTTCTAGCAGGTTGCTGGGCTCACAATAAAGAAGATACTCTTTGAAATAACAAGGTGCAACTAACAGGTTGTTTATTACTAATACTTTCTAGCCTCTCAAGATAGTGGAGGTTTACTCTCCGTAGCCCACTCCCCAACAAAATTGGCTGGCATGATATCTGTTTAACTGGAGATTCCACAAACCATGTGAACAACTTGCAGCCATCACCATATGTTAACTTCTGCTAATTTTTCTGTGTAGAGTGGTTCAGAATAACAATTCCTAATCTCTTTAGAGGAGTTTGGGATTAAGATTTGAAGCTGCATGCTGCTTGAGGACCAAAGGAGTATCTGGATGCACTTAGTTGTAATCTCATTGTATTACAGAGCGCTTATAAAATGAAGATGCGCTCAGCTACAAAATTAATACTACAGTTCTAATAAAATTCTCTATAACAGGGGTAAGAATGGCTCGTCCAGTTTGTGGTTCTCACAAACCGATGAAAGAAAGTTGTAGCAGTTGAATCATTATATGAGAAGCCTTAGACCAACTCATATTCCCTTACCTCCTAGGAGGAGCGTCAATTAAATCTGAGCCGTCAAAATTTAGAAGGGAACTAAAGAGAAAATACAAAATATTTAGTTTTTAAAATTGTCGCATGCATCGGTTTTCATACCTCATTGATTTATTTCTATATCTCATTGATTTCTTTCTTTATTGAATATTATAATATTAATAATTATAGGAGAGCTTTTACCTCCTACGAGGTAAAAAGATAATTTAATCATCGAGATCCGTGCAAATAAACAGTTTATATTCATTTGGATCCATGAGAGTCCTTGAGAACAAAGAACCAGCAGAGACAATGGAAGAAAGAGGAAACATACATACATAACCGTATTTCCGTTCGTGGCATCTTTAATGTCAAACAGACTCGTTGAGAAACTTTGGAAAACTAAAGTTTGCGTACAGAATAGTACTAAGTGGTTGGATCCTTCCTCGAATGCTTTATACAAGTGGGAGCTCCATGCACCTGATTCTCTTTCTAATTACTTAAATATTATTTTTTTTTTTGTTTTCGAAGCCAAATTTCTCCACTGAACAATTTCAAACCTGAACCTGAATAAGCTGTAATAGCCCAGACCCAAATATAGCTTATACCCACGCTCTGTGGTACACCTACATAGCAACTTGCTTATATTTTTGTACTCTTTTCACATAAAAGAGTTAACTCGAGGTTATTATGCTTTAGATCATAGGCTATTTAAGTTGATACATTTCTCTTTGAACTAAAGTGAGAGTAAATCTTATTATTTAATCATACTGCAAGTCATGGGAGTTGGACCTAAATCCATAAACCTCACACAGGCAAGATCATTTGCTTAGAGTCCAGACGGAAATTCAACTAATCGCTTGTTTTGAAAACGGACAAGCTCAAGGAAAAGCAAACAAATGATCACTGTTCATTTTGCAAGTTTATAGTTCTAAAGGCACTCAAGGAATAGTGTTTCGAGATAAGATCAAACTGGTTTATTTAATTTCCAATCCCGTCACTTGTCAGAAAAACTAAATTCGAAAAATAAAACAAAAAACTTTTCTTTCCATCCAACATCTCTGACTCCCTCAACATTTTTCCTTTTTTGCAACCTGCAAATTGTAAAGGCAGTCAAGTCAATGAAAATGAAAAAAGTCAGTACCATGTGTACTGGCTACAACATGCTGCCAACTGTAGTAGTTTCCTCCCTGTTGCCCCCACCTCAAAAAAAAAAAAAAAAAAAAAAAGCCTAGCATCGAGATCTGTTTACCTGGTGATTTCACTGGCTATGTGAACAACTTGCAGAACTTTTCCATAAAAAAACAACTTGCAGAACCAGCACATGTGTGGTGGTATTTAACTTCCACTAATGTAGAGGGGTAAGCACGGTTTTCCAGCTCGTAGTTCTCGCAAATCGAAGAGAGAACGTTGCAGTCCAATCGTTATATATTAACTAGTGTTACGGACGGTGAAAGTCCTTGAGAACAAAGAACCAGCAAGGCACTCCAGGGAAGAAATAGGAAAGAAAACAAAAACCATGTTCGCATTTGCTGCATTCTTTTTATGTTAAATAGTAGATTTTTGTTTCCCAAGCCAATTCTGCTCCACTGGACATTTTCAAACCTGAACCTGAATAAGCTCAAGGAGAAGTAAAACATGATCAATGTTCATTTTGCATGTTGCTAGTTCTAAAAACAGCCAAGGAAAATGAAAACAGTTAGCTTGTTGCTAGTGATTCGAGATAAGATCAAACTGGTTTATTTAATTTCCCCAGCCGCATCACTCATGAGAAAAACTAAATCCAAAAATAGAACCAGACCGACTTTTTTTCGTCCATCCAACCTCCCTGATTCCCTTAACATTTTTTGTTTTTTGCAACTTGCAAATTGTTAAAAGTCTGGCAAGCCAGGGAAAATGAAAACAATTAGCAGCATGTGTACTGGCTACAACATGCTGCCAATTGTAGTAGTTTCCTACTCGTAACCCAACTCTGAAAACACTAACTGGCATCGAGATCTGTTTACCTGGAGATTCCACATGCTACGTGAACAACTTGCAGGCTTTGCAGCAACCAGCACATGCCACTTCCGCTAACGACGCCGTATTGATATTATCATAGTTAAAAGCATGTGAAACCAGCTTCCGCGGCACCAAACCAACCACGCGGCGGAGCGGCTTTGAGCACCGACAGGAGCCGGAAGAAGAGAGGAAGGTGGTTGATCAGGGACCAGTGGGGCCGTACGATTTTTCTTTTTCTTTAAATTCTAGACTCAAGTTCCAACCCTTTTTTGGTGTCGAATTTGACATAGGTTTTAGGCTTCCACAATTCATGCCGATTTTTCTGGCGACAGTACAAGCTTAATTGAGTGGTTTTAACTGCAAGGAGCTCAAAATCTTGAGTCGTTTTTGAAGTAAAGTTCTTCCTAGAAGGCTAGTCTGAAACTTCATTTGGATTTTTAAGACACATGAACATTTTCCTTAAAATTTGGTTAAAAACACCCTGTAAGGATAAACTGCAGGTCGGGGAAGCGAGGGTGCCTGCACATCAGAGAGATTCCAGGCCTGATGCCATCATTCAACCAAAAACACACTGTAAGGCTAAATTGCAAACCAGCGGCACATCAGTAACAGAAATAGCGGGTGATATAGATTTTCCAATAATTCAATCTGAATGCCACATGCCGAACTAAGAACTACACTAACTGCCGTCATTTCTGTCGGGATAAACAAGACTCAGAGTGCGCAATGAGCAAAAGATAGTTACAAACCACTAGAGAAAATCACTCAACTGATGCAATCTGTGATTGCTGGCAGAAAAAACAGGGACAAGTATGCAACCTTGACTCCGTAAATAATCCAGTAGAGTGGGAGAAGCCCTCAAAAAGGATTGTACAAGTCCTCCAACCTTCAACAAGGGCCCAAAAAAAATAAATAAATAAAAAAAGAGGGACACGAATGCAACCTTGAGTCAGTAAATAAATCAGGTAGACTGGCTTTACTTGCAAGATAGGACCTCAAACAGGGCTGCACAAATCCTCCAATCTTCAACGGACAAAAGAAAGCCACTGTATCCAACACAGGTTACACAAGAGTTACAATGGATACGGCAACTACGAGTAATCATACAGGGAGATGCTCTTGTCATATGACACACTGGCAAGACGACCTGCTCGAATTCCAGTACCTCCAGGTGGTCGAAAGGCTACAGCCCAGACCTGGTCGGTGTGGTTGCTCATTGTCTGCACCGATGCCCTCGTGTTGATGTCCCAAAGACGGACCGTGCGGTCACTGGAGCCTGTCGCTACCGCCATGCCATCGGGGCTCACGTCAATGCTCAGTACCCAGCTTGCATGGCCCGACATGGCGCCAATGAGGCCCTTCTCCTTGGCATCGTATATGTGGATGTGGCAGTCATCACAAGCCGTGAAGAGCACATGCGGGTCCACTGGGGAGAAAACCATGGACCTGACTGGCATGTGATGCCCTTCAAGATGGTGCAGGAACTTCATACGGACTGCATCATACACAGCAATGGTGCCATCCATGGATCCGCAAGCTAAGAGCTTTCCATCAGGGCTCCAAGCAACTTCTCAGTGACCCAGAGCTTCACCGACCCACTGCCACCACCAGCTGCAGCCAGAGCATTACCCTGAGCGAAGGCAGGCAGAAAGTTTAGCAAAACCAATCAATAACGACCTTGACAAAAGAACATCCAATTTGTGCAAAATTTCAAGACGTCATGTATCTTATGCAATTTGACCAAAAAAAAAAAGAGTTCAGAACAACCATTCTCTCCTTCTATAGTGTTCTAGGGACAAAAGTCATGGTTTCTCATTGTCGTACAGCTAAAATTGACTTTTGTGGTGTCCCACGGCCAAACCAACTATTTACAATGTCCCAGAGCAAAATTTCCTTCAATTAATAGAACAAAAAGGTATTCAACATTCAACAATAATGTTTTCTGAAATAAGAAGAGGCTATGAGATAATAAGTCCTTCAAATACATTGCAGACAACACATGTAACTAATCCATGCTTCATATGATTCTTTGCTAGAAAAACTATCATTTACCATAGCCATAGCAATGTTGAAACCAGTGTATAAGTAGGAAACCAGAAATTGAGGCAATAAAAACATCGACGAGCTGATTCAACTAATATGTGACGATCAGATGTCCCTTAATGAAGCAGCAAACAGGAAACTGGGTTTACATTTCATTATCGAACAACCACAGTCCAGGTTTATGGAAAATATTTCACAGATTGGTATGGTTAAATTGATTCTATGCAATACTACCTCCGTTCCAAAATATAAGCATTTTTAGGTTTGATAGTCAAATTTTTCTAACTTTTACTTAATAATATCTAGAAATATACAAAATTTTAATATAAAAATATAATTTTTATGAAATGCTATTTTACAATGAATCCAAAAAATATAATTTTTATATGATAAAACATCATTAGTTCTTTATTATTAATGATCAAAGTGATAAAAGTTTGACTTTGACTAAGCGTATATTTTGGAACGGAGGGAATTACTTAACTATTTACGATGCAAAATACACATCCTTTTGTTTAGCAACAAGCTACATTGTCATTGTGGCGTTCTATGCTAAAACCTGCCAAAATCATCAGCAGGCCATCTGGGGAATACAACTCAATATCTATTCAACTTTCACCATCTGTTTTTAGTACACTAACCAAACCGCAGTAGAGCACTGAACTCACAAATCCAAACCAGGAAGGATATCAGAACTACTGAACTGAAAGCTCGCGTTTACTAAGTCTAAAATCACAGCAAACGTAGCAAAAAGCAGCGATTTTTTTGCTCGTCCATCCCAGTTCTGTCTACAAGGAAGAGAGAGAGAGAGAGAGAGCGCTCACCTTGGGGTGGAACTAGACGCCGCAGACCTCGGACGGCGGCGCCTCGAGCGCCGCGACTGAAACTCCCTCGTCGATGTCGAAGACGCGGACGAAGCTGTCGAGCGACACCGCGGCGGCGAGGTCGTCGGGGCGCCACGCGCGGACGGCCTCGTCCAGCGCGCCGGTGAGGAGCAGCGCCGTGGAGCTGTGGTCGGCCGCCGGTGCCCACGCCGCGGCCCAGATCGAGTCCTAGGTTGGCGCGCGATCTCGGTCTGGGTGGCGCGGTGGCGACTTGAGAATCGAGCGGTAGTGGCCCATTTACTTGCAACCAGCCCGGGTCGT
Organism: Zoysia japonica; assembly: GCA_001602275.1. Lineage (NCBI taxonomy): Eukaryota > Viridiplantae > Streptophyta > Magnoliopsida > Poales > Poaceae > Zoysia > Zoysia japonica. The sequence goes on along the minus strand of BCLF01000058.1, from coordinate 247,663 downwards.
CTGAATGAGCCCAACTAGGCCCATTGGGTGCACTGTTTTGCGTCTGCTGCTGTAATACAACTAGGCCCATTTACTTGCAGTGTACTGAGTAAGTAATTGCTTGAGTTTTGGTTACGTTCCTTTAGGTTTTTTTTTTTTTTTGTACTTTCCTCTCTGAGAGCTTCCAGAATGAAGCTTCTGCAAGTACAGAAAAATTTTATTTACTGCAAGCACAACAAAAATTTACTTCGAGTTTTGCTTGATGATTACACAAACTCGAAATGCCTTTTTGTTCATTTACTGGATAAAGCTGTGCCAGAGCAAAACATTTACTACTATTTCTTGAATCTGGATTTCAAAACGTTATATACATTTCAAGAAACCCTTATTAGCTTAGTCGCGATCGAGATGTGTAGAACAGCAATTCAATCACCAAACTAAATGGAAGAAAAGAAAGTGATGCTAGTAGAATATATACTACTCCGTACTGGTGGAGTAGGAGTACTATATACTCCTATAGTACATGCAGTTACGTGATGAAAGTAACAATAAAATGACCGACGACGGATGGTGAGTGGTGAGCCCCTTCATTGTGGCAAGCACGAATTTGATTGATCTCGCCGCCATGGACCATGGAAAGAACCCGTGGCGCTGATCGAAGATGCTGTCGATGACGTTGGTGCAGCGTCACCCACGAAAAAATATTGTGGACGCCACTGTTTGGACGTGCTGGTCCATAAGTTTGTACTCCACACGTCGTATTCGAATCATGCGTAGTATGAAATTATTTGGAAGTGGACATGGAAACACGTGTGGTGTTGTTTATTCCACGTGCATGCCCGGGTTGAAGTCAGAAGATGTCACGCATGTCAGTTTTTGCATGGTTATTAGAAGAAAACGGGTGCACAGCTGATCATAACCGTTTGGTCATTCTCAGGACCGAAATCGAAAGTGTTAGTAACATTGGTAACCGTTTGGTTTGAATTTCACAGGAAAATTACTCCTTTAAGATTTCTCTCGTTGTGATCAAGGAAGGAAGGATAGAGCTGAAAGTGAGCTGGCTTGCCTAATTTCATCCTGTTTCCTGCTTGTTCACACAGACACAGATCCCCCTTCCCCTTCCCCATCCCCATCGATGCGAGCTGCACCTCCACTCCACTCCACCATTAATTTGGTGCTGCGTGTGTGGCTGAGACTGAGGCTGCACAGCTGATCGCCGTGATTTTGGTGTGTGGCTGCGGCTGAACAAGTTTCCTCCAAATATTATATAAAAAAAGGAAGGACCGTTGCTGCTTGCAACCGCGTCTTCCTTCCAGAAAGTAGTGGAGGGGTGCATTGCGTCGGTGCCGTCGCTGATGAGCTAAGCTATGTCTGCCACTCGTGCCGCCTCAGGAAGTATTTCTGCTTTATCAAGTTGGTTGATTTCCGCCGCGGTGATGGGGAGCGCTGCTCCGTCTTCTCCTTGCGACACTGCTTACCTGTTGTTCCACGGAGAAACTCTGCTTTCGAATGGGGTCCGTGCGTTCATCTACACCGCCGCCCTCGCATACTGTTTCATCGGTTTGTCTGCGATCACGGCCCGGTTCTTCAAATCGATGGAGAACATTATGAAGCAGTCCCGGGAGGTGGTCACCGTAGATCCACACTCGAACGCGCCGGTCGTGAAGCGTGAGAAGTTGTGGAACTACACCGTCGCAGACATCACTCTTCTCGCTTTCGGAACCAGCTTCCCCCAAATTTCCCTGGCCACCATCGACGCGATCCGTAACACGGGCCGGCTGACTGCTGGAGGTTAGCATCATCAATCTGTTCCTTATATTTTCGTAGAATTAACTGGATGTTTTTCTTTTGAGAAACTTCGTAGAACTGGATGTTGGCCGAGCATCGTACGTGACTTTTCTTCTCTATGTGATTTGATTTGCAGGTTTAGGTCCGGGTACCCTTATTGGTTCGGCTGCCTTTGATCTTTTTCCCATACATGCTGTCTGTGTGATTGTGCCGAGGGCTGGGTCCGTTAAGAAGATTTCGGACTTGGGTGTTTGGTTGGTTGAGCTGTTCTGGTCTTTCTGGGCGTATATTTGGCTGTATATTATCTTAGAGGTTAGCAGTATGCTCACTTTGGTTACGCACGTGCTAAATTTTCTTTCAAAAGTGACAAGTCTTCAGAGTGCACTGATTTAATTACAATTCTGAACGAAGAGAGCTAAATTTTCTTTCAAAAGCGACAAGTCTTCAGAGTGCACTGATTTAATTACAATTCTGAACGTCGAGACAATTTTAGACATCATTTTCTTGTGGAGTATGAAAAATTCAGAAAGTGTCAGTAGAAAAATTATAAGATTCAATCTGCATTCCTAATTCTTCTTCGTTAGCATATTTTTTTACCAAATACTCAGCGCTTGGCACCGGTCGCATTGCAGGTGTGGACACCAAGAGTGATCACCCTCTGGGAGGCCGTGCTGACAGTCTCGCAGTACGGATTGCTTCTGCTTCACGCGTATGCGCAGGACAAGCGGTGGCCATATGTGTCGATTCCTTTGTATGTATGGTCCTAATATCTGAATCTTTTTTTTTTTTTTTTGTCACTAAGTTCTGCTATGGCCATGTGCCAGTTAATTGTGCGCATTGCTGATGTTTTAAGTTCACTTGATGTATTCAGTGTAAGGACCGAGAGGCCTGAAGATTGGGTTCCACAAGAAGATACCTCTGTAGATAATGACAGTTTTGATGAGAGCAGCAAGGATGATGCGGATGTATTCGCTGTGGATTTGTATCATGATGCGAGTATGCACCTTCTGGTTTTCAGAATTTAAGCACTTATTATTATTAACAGTGCATCATCAAAATTTCATCACCAACTATCTCAAAAGAAAAAAGAAATCTCACCACCAGAAGCAACGATTTGATGAATTAGTTCTAATAATTCATTTTGATATTATGGTTTTTCATGTTTATTCTATCAGTTTAATCTGCATCTTTTCATGTTTGTTAGCCTAATTCATTTTGACATTGAGATGTATTTGCTGATTATCATTTGGTAGTAACGCCTTGTGTGTTTTGGGCATGCGCAGAGTACATCCAAGTTCCGGAAAACGATATGGAAGCAGCGTCAGCAATGACCAATTCTGTAAAACACGCAGAAAAGGACATGCCCTGGCTTTCTATGTGGCGGCAACAATTTGTTGATAGTGTGACGGTAATTTAATTCACACTCGCTGTCTGTGTGTATCCATTTTATTAGTCTGTCATTGGTTGAGGCAATGAGAGTGTGAATGTGCACCCAGCCAGCCCAGTCAAGTTTTTAGCCTAGCAAACTAATTTATCTCATCAACATCTGCAGCTGGAGAGCCCCGAGTCAAGGAAGATGGACTCCGCCTGGCTCAGGTTCATCAGAATCTCCTGGAACCTGATCATCGCGCCATGGAAATTGCTGTTTGCATTCGTGCCCCCGTACCACATTGCACACGGCTGGCTCGCTTTCGCATGCTCCCTGACCTTCATAAGCGGCATCGCTTACGGCGTCACTAAGCTCACGGACCAGATAAGCTGCGTCACAGGTTAGAACTTGAAACATGCTCCTGCTCAAGTTTCATGTGCGTCCAAGCTTGAAATATCGCTTATGGAACCCTTTTTTTGTTCCTCCTGCAGGTGTGAGTCCATATGTTATAGCGTTCACAGCGCTGGCCGCTGGAACCTCGTGGCCGGACCTCGTCGCCAGCAAGATCGCCGCTGAACGCCAAGTCACCGCGGACTCTGCCATAGCCAACATCACTTGCAGGTTCGATGATCATCCTTTCAGATTCAGACCGACAATCTTCGTTCGCATCCAGTTCTTGGAAAGCTGTCAATAAATAAACCCAAAAACTGAGCTGAAGAAACTGCTGTGAAACTTCTGAATGCAGCAACTCCGTGAACATCTACGTCGGCATCGGCGTCCCGTGGCTGATCAACACGGCGTACAACTTCTTCGTCTACCAGGAACCCCTGTACGTCGACAACGCCGGCGGTCTGAGCTTCTCCCTGCTGGTGTTCTTCGCCACGTCGTTCGCCTGCATCGCGGTGCTGGTCCTCCGCCGCGTCGTGCTCGGCGCTGAGCTCGGCGGGCCGAGGCTGTGGGCGTGGGCGACGGCGGTGTACTTCATGGTGCTCTGGGTCGTGTTCGTTGCGCTCTCGTCTCTAAATGTTTCTGGAGTTATATAAACTACTGCAAAGAAAAGTAGCGGCTAGCATTTGCAAGAAAAAAGATGTACCGTGTCCGTTTATTAGTTTAGGTGCATACGCATATGTGCTTGATATCTGTAATGATCGATGATTATTTGGTCCGGCAATTTGATGTGTTTGCTGTGGAAGAAGCCATTGCTGTTCGAATAATTTTGTTACGGTTGGCATGGCTGTTGGACTGCAATACGCCATGGGCCTCGATGTGGGTCGTGGGCCCATTCTGAGCCCAGCTCACTTTTTCAAATATGATACTTACTCCTACCAAATACTCTGTTTTCTTTCTTTACCTATTTCTATTTCTCCTTTAATTTGCTTCTCCATTTGTCAATAAGTACTCCAGAACAGCAAAATAATAATAATAATAATAAATGGAGACTTAACCAGCCAGTATGTTTCCTGCCGTTGCAACCCGCAGCTTCTCCTTCCTCCCCTTGCTGCTGCTGCGGCGGCAAGCCGGCTGGCTGCTCCGCTCCACTCACCTCCTCCGTTTCGTCGAAACCAAACAAACTCGGCTGTTGGTCCACGTGTGGCGGCGTTCTCCGCCGACGCTCGGGATCTGGCTCATCTCTGCCTCTCCTCTCCTCTCATCACGGCGAAGAGGAGAAGGGGGACTCGTGAAGAGGCTCGTAACCCGTGATTCAATTGAATGGCGTGCGTGATGGCTTTCTCCTTTCTCGTGTTGTTTTTCTTTCAGGGAGCAAAATTGTGGTGCTTTGGTGCTAGAAGATTGGAAATTTATGCTCACTGTTGCTTCGGCCATGACAACGCGTTTAGAACTGACATGGCGTGGCGTTTAGAACCGAGCTGATATGGCCTGGCAAGTACTGATATGGTATGCCACGTGTGCAGCCACGTCGGATAAAGGATACGATTGGATCTCTAATCAAAGTTTAGAAACTAAATTGGATCTTTTGAAAGTTGAAAGATAAAATTGAGTTTTTGACTATAGTTGAGAGACTAAAATGGGTATTATCTTTTTCTTTAAAAACTCCACTCATGACCTCTTTTTTCAACTATAGTTTTGCTTTACATTGTTATTTAAAACCATGATTTTTTAATACTTTGGTATTGAAAAACTCCAACACCCAAACAGGGCCTAAAGGTTCTACAGTGGAGCAGTGTCGCAAGGTAAAATCAATGTATAATAGGAGGAACAAAAGGTTCTATATGATACATATGTTTCTAAAATTTGGTTTGCCCAAAAGTTTGACTACCACTTGAATTGCTACTTGGATTGACAACAGAAAGTTTGGTTTGCCCACACACATTAAATAGAAAAAAAATTATGTGGCACCGGTGCGGGTGCTAGATGGCACCAGGTCTTAACATTAGTTTTTATGTGAGCATGGGTTATCAATATTAACACTAGTGGTTAATATTGAGACCTGGTGCCATTTAGTATCAGTGCCACATTCAAGAATATGGATAACTTAGATTAATTTATAACTCTTTAAAGTACTGCAGATATTTTTAGAAATAATATCTTTATATAAAATATTTTTATACAATTTAGTGTAGCTATATATATATATATATAACTTCTCTCATGCAGTCTACTTGCTAAACTAATTATAAAATATAATGTGTTGATGGTGTACATTTCCGTAATAGTTTTAAAGTTCTTGAGGAAATTTAACTAAATATATAATAGAATATTATGTAATAATATATATTTAGAATACATATGAAATAAAAATATTGTGTAATAATATATATATATATATATATATATATATATAGATTAACAATATGTGTAATAATTTATCGCCATACATGAATGTGTAATATCCAAAAGTTTATATTCTATTTAAGAATGCCTCAAAGCAAATCCTTTTTTCTATCTTATAAAACATTGTTTTTTTTTCATTTTCCTTATACCGAGCAAACCATATATCTTTCTTTACTCTTTTATTGCCATTTTTTACACAATGATGCATGCCTAGAAACTAGTTAAGTGTATAATCCTTTTGTGTCAATCTGTACTATAGTTAATAGAATACATGAATTTGTGCTTACAAAAAATCGGCTACAATCAATATATACTTTACATCGGCACTTTTCTATATACACCAGTATTTCCAGCATATTTCGCACTGGTGAAAGTTTCAGATATGAATACGATAGCACCTTTTGGGGGGGGGGGGATCAAAATTGTCAGATCATGACTTGCTGGTGCTGAGAGAGTCCGGTATAAACAACGACATGATCAAACGGGGCAGGCTGCTAGAGCAGTTGCTGTAGGAAGCTGATGTATGGTTAGAGATTTAGTCATGGTTTTGAACAAGAAGCCAAAGCCAACAGAAGATCAAATGCAGAAGAAAATAGTTCTCTTTCCAGTTAGTTGCATAATTTCAGGCTTAATAATAAAAAATGTTAATCTTAAGTAATTGGATTAGAAATAAACAGTTCACAGTTTCACACAATTGCGATGGTGGATGGATAAAAAGTTCATATATGAGAAAAATGGCTTGTCAGATGAAATATAACATAATTCATAAAAAAATAAACGTAGAAGAGCTCATGCTATGTTCAAAGGGTTGAGAATTCTTATGCCTCACAACTTGCTTGAAATTTGGACATGAAACTCACTCGGCCTGACGAAGGCTGTTGTTGGTAGTGATGCTGCTGCTGCGGCTGCCGATGTTGATGGTTGAACATGGCCGTGCCACAGCTCGTCGACGCCCAGTTCTGGAAGCTAACCTCGTCGCCGGGCCTGGGCAGATCGAAATGGCCGCCGCCGAAGTCCATGCTCGTGCCACCGTCGTGCAGCTCAACGCCGTCAAGTTTGAATATCCGATCGTTCAGGAGGCTGGTGTGGTCGAAGGAAGTGTACGGGAACTGCGTGCCCAGGTGCAGCGACGTCAGGCACTCGATCTGGCAGAAATCCGGCGGCGGCGGCTGCTGCACCGACAGCTGTCCTTGCTCGCTGCCGCTTCAGGTGTCCGTCGATTGCTTGCTCGTGCTGAAGCAGCCCAGGTAGCTCTGCAGCGACGTGCTCGTTGAGGAACCGATGTCGCTAGATCACGATCAAAAGTTCAATTCAGTTGATAGGAGCCTGTCAATGGTCAGAGCATTGGGCATTTTCGAGCTGCAGTTTGAGCAGCTCACCTCTGATGGAGCAAGGTGTGGTCGTCAGGTAGCATCAATGGTTGCTGCACGTCGGCGCCGCCATTGTGGAACCATGATGAAGCGTCCGGGTCACCGGTCAGTCCTAGAGGCAACTGCATGTCGTTCTGGAACTGAAATAGGGCATCTTCGTCAGGTGTCTGAACCTCAAAAACATTTCATATGTGCTGTGTTGATGCTGAAGGACTGAAGCTGAGTATCTTTGCCTGAGCAGCGGCACGTTGCAGGCCGATGAGATGCTGCTTCGCAACGTTCTCCTACTCAGATCCAAATCATTCCGAGATCAGAAACTCTCTTTGGTTAAAATACTGACATTACTGTAATTTATGCCTCAGATGGCAATGTGAGACTTGACATTTATACTTCGGATACCATGCAATGATGCTAGTAATTACAGGCTCAAGGATATAAACCTTATGCATTGGAATATGATTAAGGGACTCTTGAAGAGATTTCTCCATGGCTCTTATATGATCGATATTCTCAACCTTCTCGGGATCGCTCCAATAACTGAACAAGAATACCTGCTGTTACACTCTTTGTTACCCAATTTATTTGTTGATATGCTACACTGAATGTTGATGAATGCTATAGATGCCTAAACAGAGGATCACGTGCCAGAAAGAAAAGATGAAGCCAGCACTGGATGAATATATTTCAACAGATGTGCACAATTTTCGCATTTACAAGAAGAGTAAAAGCCAGTTTGATTTTGAATCTTATCAGTTGAATCTGTTTACCTGAGACGATTTTGGGAATCTGTCATTTGACACTGCAATGAACCAAAATGGCTTGATAACTCCTGTCAAATTTTTTTGTCCAATGGCATTAGAGACAAGAAAAAAGAGAGAAATTACATGACTTGCTTTTCGTAGTTGTCGATTCGTTAAGAGTCTACCTCGACTGTTTGACCCCTGCAGAGGTTCAGAAACAGGTTGTGAGTGACAGTGTTTAGAACTATGCTGCCACCATCATGAATTTCTATAGTGTAATTAAATGGCTGAATTACCCAGAGCCCAAGAACGTGAATCTTGACATCGTGATCTACCTTCTTGAATGTTTTCTTTAGGGCCTTATGAGAACAAAAATTCAGATCAGTCCCAAAAAAATAAATGCACACCATTAATTCACAAATTTCTATAGTGTAATTAAACGACGAGCAGCCCGAACCCGGCGTACTGCGTGCCATGCATGGATCATCGATCCACAGATGAGTTTTTTTTTTATCGGATCCACAGATGAGTTTGAAACAAAGAAATTTTTTTAAACATGTGGATGCATGCAAGGACTGGGAGAGAGAGAGAGAGATCCTTCCAGGACCGATGCATTGCTCCTATACTTACAATCAGACCGAGGCCGCGGTCCACGTCGACGTCAGCAGCCGTGCCCGTGAGATCGTCGGAACCCATTGGACGGCAATGGCGCGGCGGCGGCGTTGGAGCAGCGAGTCAGGATTCAGGAGGGATGGGTCGACGAATCGGTAGCCGCCGGTATAAATAAGGAAGAGGGCTCGGAGACCACGCGCATGTGTAGGACCATTAGTTGTGGGTCGAATCACGGTTTGTTGGCAAATCAGATCGTGTTCGGGTAATTAACAGATCGATTTTCGATTCTCAAAAATAAAAAAAAACTCATTTTCATTTTTACATTTTCAACAGCGTTCGGAAACAAAAATGGAAAACCCAAAAGCGAAAATGAACGGGATAAATACAAAAAATGTACTAACCGGAACTAAATCGGAAATTAACATCAATATACTGATCCAACATATAACTTCAACAAGTCAAAAAAGCAACATATAAATGCCAAATTCGACCATCCAAATATCCATCTAACGCACAATAAATAAAAATAGTCATCCACTGTTCCACACAATAAGAAATTATATTAATCAACTCCAACCCGTCACCCACTGATCCACACAATAAGAAATTACTCCTTAATCAACTCCTACCAGCACATAAGTTGTTCTTGTACCGGAGTACTGCTCTAGAGAGAAGAGGGCAACCAACTGTGTTGTTAACAGTCATTTTCGATCAACGGGCTACAGCACACAAAGTGGAGTAAATCCCGCCACCGAGGAAGCTTCCATGAAGCAGAACAGGGTCCTTGAATTGGAAAATAAAATTTAGAGGGTGGGAGAGAGTGGGAGAGGGAGGGGAGGCCATTGGCCGGGGGAGGCGGCTGTGCCGGGAGCAGGGTTTTATAATCGCTACAGGACCATTTCAGTTTTCGAGAAAAATTGGCTGGCTAGCCAGTCAAACCGGTCGGTTAACTGTTTTGCTACAGTACTCCGACATGGTTTTTAAGGAAAATCGGTGCTCCGATGATATCGGACCGGATCGGTTTTAAAAACCCTAGCTGAGTGTGGAAAATGCAACAGCTGGGCACGCCGGATAAAAAAATGCTAGAGATCCAACAGTTTAACAGGAGCACGGAAGGAAGTTAAAGATTGACGGTCCGGATGATACCTGCTAGAGATCTAACTATTGAAATAAAAAAGGTGTGACGACCCGAAATTTGACCTTAATTAAAATGCGAAGTTCAAAAATTTTCTAACAAACACCCTAACATTTTTTTCTTTTCTCTTCTCTTCAAAAGACAAAGACAATTAAATGAATTTGGCTAATTGGAAATTTCGTAAGATATTAAAATTTTGAAGTGTGACAAGTGAACTTCCTTTCCCCTCTTATTTTCTTTTCTGTCGTTTGGATTTTAAATCAATTTAATTCAAATGAGTTAATTCAAACCTTTGAATTCAAATCAAACGAAAAATTCCAAATTTTGATTTGGGCCGCCCTTCTTTTCCTTCTACCTTCTCTGGCCCAACCTGCCCCCTCCCTTCTTTCCCCGCATGGGCCTCCCCTCCTTCCTCGCGGCCCATCTCAGCTCAGGCCCAGCCCAAGCCGCCTTCTTCTTCCTCGCGTCGCCAGCACCGTGACGCGCCGCGCCGTCCCGCCAATGGCCGCGCTAGCCTCTGCCTCCCCTCGCCTTCACTCCTCTGTCGATCGACATCATCATCACGCCGCCTTCTTCTTCTTCCTCCAGTCAGCTCCTTCTTCTCGTCGTTTTCCCCTTGGCGCGCCGCGCAGCCCGCCAACCACCGTGCGCCGACCGTAATCATCACGCCCCTGCCACCTTCGTCACCCGTCGTCACTCCTCGCGTTGGGTTCACGCGCCGTCCTCCACTGCCACCCGTGTTTCCAGCGTCATCATCACGCCGCGCCATGAATTCGAGCTTCTCCCGCGACGAACGTCCAATGCCCTCCCTGCAGCCCCTCGGTCTACAAATAGCTCGCACCCTCGCTCACCTCACTGCACTACCCGCCACCAAACTCGAGCCATCACCGAGCCAAATTCCGAGTTTTTCCCCAATTTTTCTCTCTCCGGTCACTACGGTTGCCGCCGTCGATTGGCAGCCATGGGAGCTCTTCCGCGGAAGTTCTCTGCACCAAAAGCTTCGTCGGAAGCCACTCTCTCGATCCCCCACCTTCTTGAGCCATCCCCTTCACCACTGTGAGCTGCCACCGGGCGCCGCCGCCGTGCGCCGCCTGCCCTCCGTCGCCAGCACGCCGCGGCCACTTTCCGGCCCCGTCGAGCCCTCCTGAAGCACCACCGCACCATACCGCTCCTCCTCGACCGCCTTTAGCCGGGCTTCACCGCCCCTTCTGCCCCTTCGCCGAGCGCCGCCGCCACCTTGCCCCCCTCACCGTCGCGAGCCGCATCCAGCCGGTTTTGGGCAACGAGATCACCCCAGGCGAGCATGCCTCGTTCTTCTCTCTCTCCTGAGCTCTTTCCCTCCGGAATCCGCGCATCGTGGCCCGAGGCCCCTTGCTCCGGCGAGCCGCGCCTATGGCGCCGCCGCGCGGGCCACCAACGCGCGCCCCTGCCCTCCATCCGAAAATGGACGGCCAGGATTAAAACACAGCGCGCCCCTTGGCTTTTTAAATCTCAGCCGTGCCCTCTTGATCCAACGGTCCGGATCTGTTTAAGGTCACCGACCCCGCAGGCCAGTGAGACGCGCCCCCATGGCCCGCCTGTCAGCCAACCGAGTTGAAATGCTAAGGCCACTCTATCCAGTGCGCACCGTTCACCTTTCTTCATCCTTTTCCAATACAAAAATAATTCCTCTAAATCCCATAAATTTACCTCTTTTGTATCTAAGCCCCTGTTACCCCATAAATAATATCCCAGTCCTAACAATTTATAGAGAGACCCCTATAGCTTCCTGTTTATTTAAAAATAAGTCCCTACGACTTTTCTGTTAATTAAAAAAAAAGTCACACTAAGCCCCATACACAATTCAAATTGTCATAATTCCTTCATCTTTACTCCGTTTTCAATTATTCTTGTACTTATAGAATCGTTGTTCCGAGCCCAACCTCATCAAACCATCCAAACCGTGGCTTATCCCCAATCACATTGGTTTTTCTTGTTGGTAAGTTTTTATCAAAGTTTAATTGCTTATCTTTCTTTTACTAGATCTTATCGATTTTTATGCAATCTTTTATTGTGATTATTTATTTATCGTAGCTTCAAACTAGTTAGCGCACACCTCATCCATGTTAGCATGATTTAATAGCTCTCTAGCATGCATTAGTACTTGTGATCACGGTTAGCTCTATGTAATTTAGTTTAAAACTAGAATTGTATTATTAATAGCTAAATACTAGAACACCAACTTAGTTTATTTTAGAAAGTAAATTAGATAGTAAATAGTGTGCACATGCATTCTGTCATTCTCTTGTATTAGTATATGTGGCATACAAGAGGTTTAGTTGTTTAATTATAAAGATAGTAATCATGTAATTAATTACAAATTGCTAATAATCATATGCACTAGAAATTAAATAAGTAATAGCGCACTTATGCACCTTACCTTACGATGTAATAGTACCTATGCCACCTGTTAACTTTAGTAGTTTATTTGCATATAGATTATTATATAACTAATTGTTAATTATTAGTAATCACTACGACACAACTACAAATAATAGGAAGTTAAATAATTAATTGCTAATTACTAGTAATATCATACATGTAGATTATTGAATAAATAAAAGATGGCACACCATAACCTACTCGGAATTTATGCCAGCTTAGAACACCTCTCCGTGCTTAGTATCTCGTAGTTAAAAATACATATAGAGAATTAAGTAATTGATTAACAATCCACCATGCATCTCACCTACAATAAACTAGATTATGCAATAGGCACACTATGCGATCCATTTATCGGCAACCAAATCTTGTGCAAGTGCCACACACGCTTACGTGCTAATGTTGCCGAATCGTTTGCAATTGCCACCTATGCATACACCTAGACACTGCTACATATACTTTGCATATGCATGCAATAGCGCACTATTCATTTGTTAGCTTAAATAGCATAAAAGAAAGTAAAGTCAAATGATATATCTAATTATTAAGAAAAGTAATTAATTGATAATACACCATACAGAAGCTCATTAGCTCGCACGCACGCACACCCAGAGGGCATAGTTATACCCTGTTTACCCTGTAACCACATAGATGCACCTACACGTGCCTATCATGATATACACCTAAGCCAACTACATCAGGTGAAGTAATAGTAATAACCTGATTCATGCACAGCTCACTAGCAAGTGCGAGTACCCGACATACATAGATACTCGTCCACGAGTTCGTGTTATGGGAACACGCACAACACACCCACTATGATCCTTGATTATGTGTACGTGATTTTCGATCTTCCGTCAGATCGTGATAACTCTCGATTTGATGAAGATGTGACACACAATCGATTCGGCCTCAAATCAACACGATTCGAACTCCGCAATCGCAACACCACTTCACCTCTGGTTATCAACCGTGCACACACGATTGACCTCCCAAAAAAGCTAATCCCTACCTGCGAATCAAAGAACACAAGCAAAAACAAGAAAGAACGCAATTCAATTGCGAAATCTGACTTGAATCACTAAGTTGGATAACCAACAAACCGTCAAACGGCGAAACTGTTTCATAACAGAGAAAAACTAATCAAAATCTATCTCTAAAAATGACGGCTACTATTATAGAGTTTTAGATGACCTTAGAGGCAAACGCTAATATTAATGGGTCTAGAAAAGATACACGACCCAAAGACCAACAGATAGTGTCGCAGCACCAAAGCAGTTTCTGTATGTCATCTTATTTTAATGATTTCCACTTATTCCGATCAAAGCAGTTTTTGGATGTCATTTTATTTTAATGATTTTCACTGATTCCGATCGAATTTGTTGATGAGACTGGTTCCGTTGGAAAGTTCGTCGCGTTAGCTTTCCAACCATATCTAGAATATATAAAACGGAGCTCGTATGAGACCGAGGCATTTGTTTTAGTGCAGACTGCTCCTGGAGCCCGAGTCAAATTCGAACTCGAGTTGTTTGAATCTCCTCCGGAGTCGAACGTGCGGTTCTGATCTTGAGCATCTCCAAGTCTTTCTTTATGCTTCCCTTGACTCTCTCTAATGTTCTTAATCATGATAAAATTTTTAAGTGACAATCTATTCTTAAAAAAAGAAAAACATATGTTTAGAAACGAGCTCACCTCTAATATCAACTGTTGTGCGTGAGTTTCATCAATATTAATTTGAAGACTCTTGTGTGTATTTGAAGGAGTGATGTCCTCATCATCCTCTTCTTTTTGTTTTTGAATCGTCCTCGACTCATCGTCGGGACCTCGACTTCACCATGCCCTGCAACCTGCATTAAAAAAAAGATGCCATAGAGGTATTTAAATGCAATCATTTGATGACTCAAAGATCTTTATAATCTCATCATTCTCCCCTTTTTGATAGAAAGCCGTTCTCGACTCGCTCTCTCAAGTATCATAGTTAGTAACAGAAGCGCACAAATAGTTAAAAAGATCACGACATGCAAACATAGCATCTTTGCACACTAAAGCGTCACATAGAAGATTTCATTCTATGAGAAACCGTAAAGTCTAGTCTTAAAAAAACTAGATAAACATGACATAGTATAACATTTTGTATTTTCATCATCTAGTTTGTTATTTATTTTTACCACGCAAAAGGATTTCAAATTTGAGCAAATATAAACTCTATGCACCATAAACACACCTCTATGATTAGAGTTGTCTGTAATATAAAAATAAGTTCTAGTTAACAAAGACAATTCGAGTTTAAAAAATATCATCCTCTCTACTGTAGCAAAGTCACACAAAAAATCATATTCAATATAACCCACAGTGTTTGGAGAAGATAACAATTTCAGCTCATCATTTTCATATGTAATAGACGTGAAATGTTTAATTTCAGCTCATCAACGTTTCCCGAGCTGCTCTGCCCCGCCACCCTGAGCTCGCCCCCGACAACGGGCCGCCGTCGCTGGGTTCGCCCCCATCGAGGCCGCCGCCGCCGAGCTCACCCCCGTCGAGGCCGCCACTGTTGAGCTCGCCCCCGTCTAGGCCTCTGCCAAGCTCACTCCCGTCGAGCTCGCCGTCCTCGCCAAGGCCGCGGCCGAGATCACCCCCATCAAGGCCGCCGTCGAGCGCCGCTGTCCCGACGAGGCCGCCTCCTTCCCTCACGACGAGCTCATACCGCAAAAGCGAAGGACGCCAAAAAGATAAGTTTCGCCTCTACAAAACTCAACATTTTGTACAAGCCAGATGAGATTCTCCGAAACTTTGCTTTTGGAAAATGTAGAGAAGCTGCAGCTCCCCCAATCAGGGCCTAGGCCTTCTCGATTGGCAATGGTGCAAGTAGGCGTGGTAAAAATCGTCCACAATAGATATAACTAGCTGATACCCCGCGCTTTGCGGCGGGCATAGTATATCTATCATAGAATAATTTAGATCACAAAGTTCGAAGAAAAATCTCTCTTTAAAATATACAGTTCATAATCCACATATTTCTCGATGCGCACAATAATCCACATATTACTCAATGCGCACAGAAGCAAATATCATAATCAGAATTTTTATATATGGTATAATTAAAGCCATAAAATCAAAACCGCAGGTATCAAGGAGAAAGCGAGGAGTTCAATTGATTACTCCATCACCAAGCAGCTTAACTTCTTCAACTTAATCATTGCCTTGAGATTGACGGATGTCTACTCCATCACCAAGCAGCTTACTGAATTGATCAGCAAAATTAACCCGCAAACAATCCGCGTTAACAATAGAACGTGAAATTAATATCTCACAACAAAAGCTGAAAGACAATTCCATACACAGTCCAAACTGGAAATGATTTGCCCGTCACAGAGAGTTTAACTGTTGAATTTGTTAAAATGAAATTAGACTATAGCCAACAACTGAAATTCAATGATTAAAAAAAAAGGAAACTTTTTAAAGTTCCTTTAAAAGATTCAATGGTTCCTCTAGTTTCTAAAAAATAATCTGAAGAAATAATTCTAGGAATTCTTTTAAAAAGGAGCATACACAGTGGTGCAGTTTGCTTACACAGATTCTTTGGAAATTAGCGGCACTGATTAAAATTAATGGATCATACACAGAAAGAATCTGTGGAAGTTTCACTAATGAAAATTATACAGATTCTAGAATCTGAGAAGAGAAAATCAACGGTAAAATCGTTTCTGTAATGACTTCCAGAATTGATTGTTCAATTACTGCCGGTTATAATTAGACCATCAGCACTGAAGTACCCAATCGATACCACTCACTACCTAAAGGACCACCTAGTTTAGATTAAAAATAATGATCACAAAGTAAAAAGAATATATGGCAGCGCAAAATGAGATGGTCTAATGCAAGATGCACGGAGGCCACTGAAAGCAGATATCAGGTAAGCTTGCGCATCTTATGTATAACAGTAGTAGTAGAATATTCATCTCCAAAATAAATATTCAGAGCGAGAAGACCCAGCACAGAGAGTGCAGATGAGAGGCTTTAGTGCGTACCTTCCTGCGAGGCAGATTTTTGTTTTTATAGAGCCATCAACATGAAAATAATTCTAAGCTAGTTTGTGTGTCGCCTAGGCTAACAAAGGTCATCCCAGACATTCTTCAGGAGGCAGGTCCAGTTCAACCTGGGATGGATGGACGGATAGATGCACAGGACGGAGAAAGAAATGGTCCTCATCCCGATGAAACTGTTGGCTGCACGATGAAGTAGAGCAATCTTTTACTCACCATTGAAATCAAAACATTTTTTGTTTGCTACCCACTGGAATGATGGCATTTGCATTTGGAGCAAGAGCAAATTAAGCTGGCAGTGTCCTATTTTAACTGAAGCAATCAACAAAAATGGTTGCTAGTTTGCTACTATATTGTCAGAAGGGAGAATGGTCAATGTTCTGCAGGTACCTTAACCTACGTACTATTATTTTCTCTAATGTCTATTTAGTAAACTGGGCATCTCTGCAGATAAAGAATAATTGAACAAAAAGGAGCAGAAATCACCAGTAAATTACAATATACATACAAATATCATGTGTTAGTTGAGGGACCGACATAAATTGATAATCTGGGATATACTGATTTTTTCTTACCAGCCAAGCGTAGAATTAAAGCATCCAGGAGAGGAGGCTATGAAATCATACCCAGATCTTCCTGCCAGCTGCACTGTCTCCTTCCTCTTTCTTGCAGGGGAAGTAACTTAAATCATCTATCCGATCGAAACAGAGGGTGATTGCAAACTGCATGGACAGAACAGTGAATACAGATAAAAGAAGAAAAAGGTACTTTAGTACATAAATTTCTATTTAATCTGAGTCGTATTGCAAAAATAAGAATAAAAAAAATATAATAACATATCTCCAGACAGTAGCTGCAATTCCATTCCAGGAACCCATAAAGCATAGTACGCTGACTATAAGCAAAGGACCTATTGTTTACACACTGAAATGGGTTGGGTGTTCGCTAACAAAAGACATCAATGCCAAAAAAAAAAAATGTGTTGGCTGTTGTTTAACAAAGCTAATATGCAGTTATAAAAGATACCTTTCACGATGGTCAATGTCTCTTTCTTTCTCTGGATAGAAGGAAATCAGTTGCAAATTATAGTTTTAGGCAAAAGCAAACAGAAGCATAACAGAAGAATTCGCACAGTACCTTTGGACACAAATTCTATATTCTCAAACGAAGAGTCGTTCGTCGACGATCTCTTCACCGGATGTATCCACCGAAACACATTAGGATCTAAGCAAGTAGAAGGAATCAGACGGAGAAAAAAGAAGGAAAAATCTAGTCTGCTGCTTTCTGTTTCTTGGCTAGATGGACATGTCCATGCCCCTGAAAAAAACCTGTGGATTCGGTGCCCGCGGGGCGCAAAGGAGCTGTAGATGGGGTCGGCTATGTCGGTGGGGTACCTACACGGTGGAGCGTCGACGAAACAGCAGGGCGTGCAGGGAGGAGATGGAGCGGCGGTTCAACCCGATTCAGTGGCAAAGCTGCGAGCCAGACCGCCGTTTAGCGGGACCGGCGGCTGGACGTCAGGCGAGAAGCGTGCGGCGGGCACGGGCAAAGGGCGAGGTTAGAGCGAACGGCGCGGTACAGAGCAAGCGGGGAGAGCGCGAGGTCGGGGCACCGGAGCGAGGCGGGCGGGGAGCGCGCGGCGAGCCAGGAGGCCGCGACTACCGACGGGGAGGGCGAGGTCGGGGGGTGGAGCGCAAGCGGATAGAGGAGGAGGTGGGGGCGAGAGGATAAGGCTCGGAGCGGAGGGCCGAGATCGCGAACGCGGGCGAGCTGGACGGCGCAGATGGCGGATTTGCATCGTCTGCCTTTCTCTTCCTATGGCAATTTTTTACATACTCAATCCTATCAATTCATCATACGTTTTATAATTTAAAATTATTTTTTACTTAAATTATATTAATTTATTTAAAAAACAAAATCATAAATCATTAATAAAAAATAATTCTATAACGAGTGATTAAAATAAAATATACCAAAATTTGCCATAGATACGAAGCGCACGGAACTGTAGCTGCTACATGTTAGCAACAGTAAAACAGTACCCGCACCGCTAAAACATTGGGTTTTATATGATATCACTTTTGGAGTACACATACACGCACGGAAAAAAAAACTGTCTGAATCCTCGAAATATATCTAGAGCATTAATCCTCAAGAACTCCTAAGTTAAAAAATTAAACTTGTTCGGATGGCACTGGCAGCGGCCAAATTTCCGTCTCGATGGTTCTCTTGAGGTAGGCCGTCAGGCAGAGCCCCAGCAGCAGGACGAGCGTGGCGACCGCGACGACCGCCAGAGCCTGCCACCCCTGCTCGGCGACACCGACCGCCACGATCACGAACAACATGTAGATGACGACGAGCATCCCGAACCCGGCGTACTACATGGCATGGATCATCCCCAGATGAGTTTGAATCCGGCATACTGTACGTGTGGAGATGAAGGATGGAGAGAGGTCCAGGATGCTCCTATACTTACAATCATACCGATGGCGCGCTGTCTTTCGTCCTCGACGTCGGTGGCCGTGAGACGCTGGCCGAGATCGTCAGAACCCATCGGACGGCAATGGCGCGGCAACGGTGCTGGAGCAGGGATGGGTCACTGCTACCACTATAAGGGCAATGGCGCCGCGGCGGCTGCGGCGGAGGAGGAGGAGCAGGGAATCAGGGATGGGTCGACGAATCGGTAGCCGCTGCTATAAATAAGGAAGGGAACTCGGAGTCCACGCGCATATCTGTAGGGCAATTAGTTGGGGGCAATTAGTTAGGGTAACGAACAGATCGATTCAAAGTTTTTTTTTTTAAAAAAAAAGTCATCAACATCGTAGCACTGTTATTATGTTAATACTGTACTACTCCTATAATGGCGCCACCAAAACAAACAAAATACTCATCTGTAGAATGTAAAGGCCGGCAGGTCGTAGGTTCTATACTAAGTACTCGTACTATAGAAACCAAGCAAAAAAGGTCACCATAGATCTCTATAGTACTTAAGCTATCGTGGCATTCAAACATCAGTAGAGCTTCATCTTACGGGTCCTCGTAGCGTGGGCAGCAGCACCAGGGATGGGCGCAGGACCTCAGGATCTGGTGGTAGGGTACACAAGTTATTACTACAGTTCAAATTCACACTTAAAAAGTGACAAATAAATCCCGGCTCGAACGTACCTTGGGATACTTGAAGATGCAGCCCCAAAGCCAAATGAGAAGAACCAGTAGCACAGCCGAGACACATTCTACCACCATGTACGACTCATCGGACATGCACACAGTCATTACGCCGCCGAGGATTATGACATATGCTACCTCCCCGATGAACAACCCAGCCGCAACACCAAGACCACGTCCAGCTTTCTGAGCTGCCTTGGCGATGCCGGATATGCATAGGCTCAACGGGACTAAGACAAACGGAAGTGTTACCGCAGTTAGCTTTAAAAACACTAACTGCGTCCGAGAGACCGGATGTGGACAGAGCTTCAGGATGAGCATTGGTCTTCACAAAACAGCCCGACTTGTCCTGAGCCCAAGATAGAAAATAAGTAGCACCGTAAATGTTCAATGTCAGGATGGCCATGACCATTGTCCCTGTGGTACTTTCCAGACACGCACCAAATGCCTGAAAGTGGGTAGTGGAATTAGTATCTTTTACAATATGATAAACACGTCTCAAGTAAAGTACAACCACTTTTCATACGCTAGAAATCAATCCCCAATGCAACAAAAAATACTTACGGTGTCAGGCACAGAACAATGCCTCCCCAGTGGAAAAATCCTTCCCCACCACCTGTCATTTGGTGCAGCAGCAACACCCTCATTCTCCTACACAAACATCAACAAAAGGAATGTTATCACTTTTACTCGAGCAAGCAACACATACTATTAAGACGTACTCCTACAAGTATAGCTCATCTACATGCCAAAACAATTTTTTTCTCGTT
Source organism: Zoysia japonica (assembly GCA_001602275.1). Classification (NCBI taxonomy): domain Eukaryota; kingdom Viridiplantae; phylum Streptophyta; class Magnoliopsida; order Poales; family Poaceae; genus Zoysia; species Zoysia japonica. The sequence goes on along the minus strand of BCLF01000058.1, from coordinate 227,478 downwards.
TTGCAACAAAAATACTTACTGTAACAAAACAATGCCTGCCCAGTCGAAAAATCTTCATCCACCACCTGTCATTTGATGCAGCAGCAACATCCTCATTGTCCTGCACAAACATCAACAAAAGGAATGTTATCAATTCTACTCTAGCAAGCTACTCTACTATAAAATGCCACATGAGGCACCAGGCTTTCTATTTATACAAAGCTGTGTGCACACTAAGATCACTACCGAAACCGGCTCTTTGTCGAGTGCATTGAGATTTGCGAGTGCAATTTCACGGTTTGCTGAGTGCCACAACAACAACTCACAGCGTACAGAAAACACTCGGCAAAGCCCTTCTTTGCCGAGTGTCATAGGTCCAGCACTCGGTAAACTTTTTGTTTGCCGAGTATCAGGTTCCGTGCACTCGGTAAAACTGACATCCGTTTGCGACTGTTACGGTTTGTCGAGTGCCTATATTTGACACTCGGCAAAAGGCTATTTTATGCAGTTATACCTCAAAATCGGCTCTTTATCGAGTGCCAGTCTTTGACACTCGGCAAAAGACTATTTTGCCGAGTGTATTCCCGGAGCACTCGGCAAAAGGCTTTTTTTGTCGAGTGTTTTTTGTGGACATTTGGCAAAGATTTCGATTTTTTTTCCTCACCTGCCCTCCTAACTTTTTTTTGCTGCCCACATACTGTGTATGCTACTTCATGTTAAAATTTGGTACATTTTTCGATATTTTTGCTATATTTAGCTAATTTATTTTATTTAATAGAAGTTTTGGAGATAAGTCAAATTTGAACTGCAAGTGATTCGAATAATGCAATAAAATGAATAAAAAATTATATTCATGTTATTGAGTTTAATGTGAGGCCTTATCCGGAAAGTAATAGAAAATTTCGAACATGTTTGTCTACGAAACATGACCATAAACGTGTGGCCGAATTGTTTTAAAATTCTATAAAAAACAAACAAAGTCTGAAAATTATGAGATTTGTCAAGATCTCATGATATCATATGTGGAACATGTGATAAAAAATTGAGCGCGTTTCGCACAAGTTGTCACGTACGCTGCTTAGAAATCGAATCATCTCTAAACAAGAATCTTACTACTGAAAAGGATTTCTTGAGATTTAGAGTCAAAGTGATGGTCGAGTTGAGGTTTCACTTCAAAACTTTTTGTATAGAAAATAACCAACATAGATTGTTTTATGTGAAATTTTGGTGAATTTTCGGATCCGTTTGATAATTTTAATCAATTTACTACAATTATAAAACTTTAATTAGTATAAAATGATTTTGAGGTATAACTACATGAAATAATGGTCTAATATTCGTGCAAGTATAGAATATGCATTGTTGAGTGAATTTGACAAGGTATTTTCAAAGCATATTCGAATAAATTTAGTAAAACACGTTATAGAAAAAAATAAAACAATAAAATAAAAATACAGTTTGTCGAGTGTCAGGCAGTAGACACTCGGCAAACAAAATCTTTGCCGAGTGCCTTAAGCTGGACACTCGACAAACCTGACGGTTTTTTTTTTAAAAAAAGAGTACTCTATGTTTGTCGAGTGCCAGGATCCGGGCACTCGGCAAACCCAATATGGCACTCGACAAACAATTTGTTTGCCGAGTGTCGGGATCCTGGCACTCGGCAAAGCCAATTTGGCACTCGGCAAACCGTTCTAGCACTCGGCAAACTATGCGATACGAAGACTTGTCTGCCCTTTCTGACTGTCACACTCACACACACACACACTCGCCCTCCCCGTTGTGCCACGCCCGCCCCGCCCCGTCGCGACTCGGCCCCGCCCGG
>BCLF01000058.1:190486-225105 GCA_001602275.1 Zoysia japonica | reverse complement strand
TGCCCCGGCTACGCGCGCCGCACTCCAACCCGCCCCAGTCGCCGCCGCCGTGCCTCGGCCGCCTCAGGTGAATTTTATTTCATGTTATGGTTGTTGAACACGTAGTTAGCAGGAGCAGCTGTGAAAGACAGTGTATTAGATGCTCAACATTGACGGCATTATTTTATTTTTGTTGCAGGAGAGACTTAATTGCATCGTCCTCGACTTGTCACTTTGCAGGACAGCAAGGTGAAACATAAAAGTCTTTTTTTTCTATCATGTTCATAGATCACGTAACCTAGTTAGACGTCTCCCGTTCGAAACAGATACGGTTGGAAATATACAGATCTTTGCATTTCTATAACCGTATCTGTTTCAAATTGTCCACGTTTTTTGGACAGTTCGAGGATGCATAGATGGGGTTAGTTTCCATGGTCTGCTCCTATTCGAGACAGAGTTTCAGCATCACCTCCCTGTTGTGACCGAATACATAATCTCCTTTGCAGGACGTGTATTCTGGTCACAGTAGGGAGGTGCTGCCGAAATTTTGGCTCGGATAGAAGTAAAGCATGGAAACTAACCTCATCTATGCATCCTCAGGTGGGATTAGGAACTATCTTCACCTATTAGATAGTACAAACATCGTGTAGATGCAATTGATTTTTATATCATTCGCTGATATGTTAGAGGATGGACGACCGTGCGTGGATGTACACGGGCCGCTCAAGTCAGGGTTTGTTGATCGATAAATGGATTGGGAAGACTGATGCTTTCCTAGAACTAGCATTTGCCAAGGTTAAAAGAGCGCCTGCCACTTGGTGTTCTTGCAGTAGATGTTCTAACATGCGTCGACAAACAAAGGTGGTCATGGGTAAACATCTTTGCAAGAATGAATTTACGGTAGATTACACCCGGTGGATCTACCATGGTGAAGCCGATCGTATGAGAGACGAGGTCGTGAGACAACGTGTCGAGGATTATGATTCTGATGGCGGAGTAGAAGACATGTTAAATGACTATCATGAAGCACACTTCACTGAAGGAGATAGGGAGGAGGAGCTAGAGGCAACCGCAAAGACGTATTACGACATGTTGACTGCGGCACAGAAACCTCTTCACGGTCGAAAAAAGGTTTCTCAACTGGATGCCATTGGACGCCTAATGGTCGTAAAGTCCCAGTTTAGCCTGAGTCGAGACGTGTTCGATGTTATGTTGACAGTTTTTAGCAGCATGCTTCCTGAAGATCACATTCTACCAAATAACATGTATGAGGCACGAAAAATCTTTCGTGCACTTAAGATGCTATATGAGCAGATACATGCTTGTCTGAAGGGGTGCATCTTATTTAGAAAAGAACATGCGGAAGCAAAGTACTGTGCAAAGTGTGGATCTTCTAGGTTCCTGGAGGTAGACTCTGGTGATGGTCATAAGAGGCAGCTCGCGGTACCCGTGAAAATCTTACGGTACCTTCCGTTCATATCGAGGATCCAACGGCTATACATGACCGAGGAATCTACGAAACAGATGACGTGGCATAAAAATAGATGTCGATACAATTCTAAGAAGCTAGTACATCCTTCTGATGGTGAAGCATGGACCCATTTTGATGTGATTCATCGTGACAAAGCTTTAGAGGCTCGAAATGTACGTATTGCACTGGCAACAGATGGGTTCAATCCTTATGGAATGATGACTGCCCCATATACTTGTTGGCCCGTGTTCGTCATCCCTCTCAATTTACCCCTGGGCGTCCTCTTTCAACGACAGAACATATTCTTGTCGTTGATAATTTCTGAACACTCGGGGGATAAAATGAGTGTGTTCATGGAGCCTGTGATTGATGATTTGCTCTATGCTTGGGAGGAAGGGGTCTGGACGTATGACCGAGCTACAAAGAGGAACTTTAAAATGCATGTTTGGTACCACTACTCCCTGCATGACTTCCTGGCGTATGGGATATTCTGCAGTTGGTGTGGGAAGTTCCCATGCCCAGTATGCAAGGCAGCTCTGCAGTTCATTTGGTTGAGGAAGGGTGGCAAGTATTTTTCGTTCGACAAACATCGACAATTCCTCCCTCTTGACCATCCATTCAGACGAGACATCAAGAACTTTATGAAAGGTGTCGTAGTTACAGAGCCTGCACCGCAGATGATGACAGGCGCCGCAGTTTGTGCTCAAATAGATACTCTCGAGGTCAGTGAACAAGAAGGTGGTTTTGTGGGATATGGTGAGCAACATGCCTAGACTCAGAAGTCGGGCTTGTGAAGGCTCCCCTACTTTGATGACCTTCTACTTCCACATAATATTGATGTAATGCACACTGAAAAGAATGTTGCCGAGGCTCTTTAGGCAACAGTCATGGACATTCCTGATAAGACAAAGGACAATGTTAAGGCTAGATTGGATCTGACAATGTTATGCGATAGACCAAAGCAAGAAATGGCGCCTCTTAGAGGCGGCAAGTCATGGACAAGCCTAAGGCCGAATTCGTCTTGAAGAGGCCACAAAGGAGGGAAGTACTAGAATGGTTCCAAACTTTAATATTCTCTGATGGGTATGCATCGAATATGAGGAGGGGAGTGAACTTATCTACTATGCGAATCAATGGGATAAAGAGTCATGACTACCACATATAGCTTGAGCGGCTTCTTTCGGTGTTGGGTCGAGGCTATGTCTCTGAGCACGTCTGGCTAGTGCTGACAAAGTTGAGCAATTTCTTCCGTCAGCTTTGTGCTGAGGAGTTATCTCAGACCGTGATTGCAGAAATAGAGAGAATGGCACCTGTGTTGCTCTGTAAGTTGGAAAAGATCTTTCCACCCGGCTTCTTCAATCCGATGCAGCATTTGATTTTGCACCTCCCGTACGAGGCACGAATGGGGGGGCCTGTGCAGGGCCGTTGGTGCTATTTAATTGAGAGATGTCAAAAGGTTCTTCGAACTAAATGTAAAAATAAATGCAAAATTGAAGCTTCCATCGCAGAGGCATACATTCTAGAGTAGGTGTCAAACTTCACAACAAAATACTATTGTGACAACCTTCCTAGCGTGCAGAACCCAACCGCTCGTTACAATGCGGGCGAAGACGAATCGAACCTCAGTATTTTTCGAGGGCAACTCGAAAGTGCAAGTGATGCGACCCATAAGACCTTGAAACATGAAGAGTGGCGCAATATTATGGTATATGTGTTGACCAACCTTTACGAAGTGGAGCCGTACATGCAGGAATTTCATCATCAATTCTGGTGTGAATCAAGGGAACCTACCCCTCATGAAGCTGAGACACTTCTTAGACAGGGAGCGAAAAATGGAATGCCCGATTTTATGTTTTGGTTCAAACATAAGGTACTGTCTAATTTACCTCGTACTTAGTTTGACATTACAAGTTGCTTGTATGTGTAAATAATACAACGAACTATCTTGATTTATCTCGCAGGGCCAAACCGATGCGTCTATGAGTGCCGAGTTGAGACAGGTCGCTGAAGGCTGTGCCTGTAGGGTCAGGTCATTTATCGGTTATGACGTGAATGGATATCGCTTTCACACAACAAAACATGAGCATAGTCGGTCCAATCGAAGAACGACAAGTATTGGAGTTTTTACGCAAGGCCTTGATGGGGTCAAGTATTATGGAAGAATTGAAGAAATATATGAACTCACATTTTATGGTTGCAAACCTCTTAATCCTGTCATATTCAAATGCCATTGGTTTGATTCTGAAGTAGTGAGACGGAACCCTAATCTTGGGTTAGTCGAAATTCGACAATCATCCGTCTTACCAGGAGACGATGTCTATATTGTGGCTCAACAGGCCACACAAGTTTATTATCTCTCTTACCCGTGCCAAATCGACGACCGTCTTAAGGGTTGGGATGTTGTGTACAAGATATCTCCACATGGTAAATTACCGGTCCCAAACAATGAAGATTACAACACATATGACGGAGAGTTCTTTCAAGAAAATGAGCTAGAAGGTACTTTTGAGATAGACCTAACCGAAGCGATCGGAATGTAAGTAGACAATGAAAGAGCTATCGACGAGGATGCTGGAGATGAGGTTCCTAATGTAAAGGACTTAGAATTACTTAAGCGATTATATTTAGGCAATGACAGTGATGACACCATTCCTCCTTCGAAGCACGGGCACGATTATATTGACATTGGTGATAGTGATGATGAGACTTATGATCCAGCTAATCCCGATCATGATGATTATTTTTAATACATGTATGATCCGTACTAATAATTAAATTTTTTTAATACTAGTTCATTTTCTAATTTTCTTTTTTGCATCTCATTCTAAATACAATGGTGGGCGGTTTCAGGAAGGTAAAATCGCTGTATAAAAGAGGTTCTGATGCAAATGAGGGGTCCAGCAAGGGTCAAGGAAAGGATAGAGGCAGAGGTCGAGGGAGAGGCAAGGCACTTGTAGCTCCACCGTCGCCTGTACCTCCGTCGTCGCCCGAGGAGGAGGAGCAGGAGGAGGAGCACGAGCAGGATGAGGAGCAGGAGGAGCAGGAGCAAGATGAGGAGCAGGAGGAGCAGGATGACGAGCAGGAGGAGCAGGAGGAGGCGACAGTGGGTTCAGCTTCCTCTCGAACGTCGGGTGTCTGGTTGCGAGGTCCCTCTACCCTCCCGACCCGATCGATACCTCGTGAGAGATGCCCGCTGATTCGACCCACTGGTGCTAGGTAAGTTACTTAATAAGTTGTCATTTATTTTCTATTTGATATGTTGAAAATCACAATAGAAACTAATGATTTATCTTAATCACTTGGGCAGAGGTTGGATGCTTGTGACTGTAGGTGATCATAAACGCCATGTCAATGGCATTCTTGGTCTTTTGTGCAGGCTACACTTTCCGGACCTAGTTGCGTATGGTGGAGGGCATGAGCCGGCCTACACATGGGACCACTACATCGCCTTTCCTGATGTACCAGATCGAGATGGCTGGGTCTTTCGCAACAAGGCGGAGCGGGTGACGGCTGAGCTGTGGGTAAAAATTTCTCGCACTACATTTAGTTTTTATTTGACATTGCTAAATAATGACTGGATACATCGCGTCTATATGCAGGATTTCTTCAGATGCCAGGACGGATACGAGGCTAAGGCGGCTGCTGTGGCTCACAAAGCCTGTGTCAAACTCGTCAAGGACATGCATTACGAGGCTCGCATCCAGGCCATTGTAACATACGATGCTACGTACCTTGACACGAAGATCATCAAAACTCAAGCAAGAACCATGACAATGACCCGGAAAGAATACCTGCAGGTAAATATAAAACATTAATATTGCTTTCTTCTGAGATTTAGTACGCTTAATTTGATCTTCTTATATGTCATATACTTAATGACGTGTAGTGCCTCCGTGGTGGTGCGCCCAGCATATCCAGTGTTGGAAGAGATGGTGAATAAGTGGTGCGCCGTCGAGTGGGAGGAGACGCACAACGCTTGTCGAGAGCGTCGTTTGATGATGCCAGGTGCACACACACCATAAAGGCAACCTAAGCCTCGAGGAATACACGGCTAGATGGGTACGCAAATTCATTTTTTTATTATAACGCTCAATTCTGTATAATTTCTACTCATCTTGCTATTTTTTTGCAGTCCTCGTTACATAGTGGCCAGTCTTGCTCCCAGTTCAAAGCATAGGCTTTGGCCCATAAGGGCAAGACGACGTCCGACTACAACCCGGAGGACCCGCCCTCAGTGTACAGCAATGCGACCGTCCACAGTCGCCTCAGTGAGTACACTGAGATGGCAAGAGAGTTCCATGGACAAGAGTACGATCTGAGCACCCAGAACCTTGATGGAGAAGTCGTCATGAGGGTAGGAGGAGACAAGAAGCACGGGCGGTACTGGATTGGCGACAACACACTCGACACGGTCACCATTCTCACTCTTTCTCAGATTCGAGCAAGGAGCACGAGTTCAAGCCCGGCCATACGCCCACGACCAGCCACTGCACAGTCTCGAATGGAGGCACTCCAGGTTACTTATGTTTTATTCATCGTTCTTTGATTTTTACATACCTTTACTTTGTATTATAATATTGAGGTGAAATATTGTAGGCCGAGCTGACAGAAGAGAGGAGGCTAAAGGAGGAGATGGCGGCGAGGATGGAGGCCGATCGGCAGAGGCAAGAGGCCGAGCGGTAGAGGATGGAGCATATGTTTCAGTGGATGCAAAGTCTTAGCGAGAGGATGGGTCAACCTCTGCCACCGAAGCTAATTTCTCCTCCACCTCCTCCTGCAACTACTCTTGTGAGTATGAATGTTTTAAATTGTTTGTTTCTACTTTAAATCTTGTCTAACATATGCAATCTTTTCTCCTTTGTACAGAATCAATCGGCGGCATCGAATCAATTGCCTCATACGCCGCAGTGGCCTCGTAGTTGATCTGTGTGTGAAGCTATTAGACTATGTGTGAAGCAAACTAATATGATAGTTGTTTATTGTATTTGTGTGAGACCTATTTATATAAACTGTCTGTGATGTGATTTATATGTTTTTTGGCTATATAAATTGCCTATGATGTGAATGTTTGTGGTTTATATAAACTGTTTATGATATGATATATGTGTGATTTTAGCTGATTTTAACATTTCGAAAACATATTTTGCCGAGTGCCCCAGATTTTGCCGAGTGTCTGGGTAAAAACACTCGGCAAACACTAAGATTTTGTCGAGTGTTTTTACTCAGACACTCGGTAAAAGTTAAATGTTTGCCGAGTGTCGCGAGGCTGGCACTCGGCAAACAAAAATAGTTTACCGAGTGTCGCAAGGCTTGCACTCGGGAAAGTCTCTGTCACTATTTTTTGTCCGTTCGGTCTACTTTTTTTTGCCGAGGGTCTAAAAGGCACTGCCCGACAAAAAACACTCGACAAACAGCTCTTTGCCGTCAAAAGGTAGGCCGAGTGGCCTATGCCATGGGTGGCACTCGGCAAACACTTTGTCGCGTATTTTTGACCTTTTGCCGAGTGCAAACAAGGCATTCCGGTTGTGGATGTACCCTACAACGTATCTTTAATCTGCGTGCCAAAACTTTTTTGCTCTTTTTCAAAAAAAAAATACTTACTCTACCAGTCCTGCCCAGTGGACAAATCTTCATCCACCACCTATCACTTGATGCAGCAGCACCATTCTCATCCTCATTGTTACCTCTCTCCAGGTCATCCAATGTTCTGTCAAGTTCCTCCTACACAAATTTCAACAAAAGAAATGTTAATCACTGGAACTCCAGCAAGTAATGCAAACTATTAAGCATACATGAACTTCAATGACACATGAGGTAGGCTCAGGGTTTTAGAAACCGAGTCTGAACCGGTTTTCGGTTTGGCCAAAAACTAGCCGGCTAGCCAGCAAAACCGACCAACTAGCCGATTTTGCTACAGTGTGAGGTCCGTCCGGTTTTCAACCGAAAACCGGACCCAACTCTATACTGAACCGGTTTGAGGAAAAACCGGTCGGCCGGTTTCTAAAACCCTGGGTAGACCTCATATTTATACAAGGAATAAGTCCTATTAACCTTCCTCAAGTATCGCGGTCGTTTGGTTTTCGTGTCTTATCCAGAATACCAGATATTTTAACTCTCTCAACTTTTGAACCCATTCGTTTTTTTCCCCGGGCGGTTTCAAGGGTGGTTTTGTCCTACGCGGCAGAATGATGTGGCATGGTATGGACTGCTGATGTGGCACAACCTGCTGATGTGGACACTCGATTTGGTCTGGTTTTATTTCTAAATTAGAAACCAATTTATTTATACAAAATTCAGAAGACAGATTTATAACAGGACGGTGACTCAGCTCCCTGTTTGAATTTTGCATTTGAATTCAAGTTCAAAATGTGAAATTTATAAATTTCTAAAGAAAATGGACGTGAAACAATAAAAATACTTGAAATTGTATGAATTCAAAAAAATAAAATTTTATCCACTGATTTCAGGGGTCTAGATTATTTTTTATGGTTGTTTCTCTTTCTAAATTTTTAAAATAAAATCTGTTTCAAATTTGAAGTTGGTCCTAAAACAAAATTTGTTCCATGTAAAATGATTTAAATCTCAGTAAAGTTTTATAATTTTTTGAGGTCGTTAAGTATTTGTTTCCTAATTTAGAATAAAATCAGGTCAAATCGAGTGTCCACATTAGCAGATTGTGCCACATCAGCAGTCCCTGTCAGGAAAAAACGCCATATCACCCTGCCACATAGGACAAAACCACCCTCGAAACCGTTCATAAAAGAAAAACGAACGGGTTGAAAAGTTGAGAAAGTTAAAATATCTAGTATTTTGAAGGAGGGACAAAAACCGAACGGCAACGATAGTTGAGGGAGGTCGATAGGACTTATTCCTTTATAGAATATGTGAACAATAAGATGTACTACTCCCACAAAGTACTCTCTCCGGTTTTAAAATATTAGCACCGTTGACTTTTTATATCAACTTTGACTATTCGTCTTATTCAAAAATTTTGTTTGAACATGCAAAATAATTATCATTTGCTTTATCATTGATGAAATTTAAATTATGTTTAATAATTTTACATATTGGAATAAATTTTTTGAATAAGTCGAATGATCAAAATTGACGTTGGAAGTCTATAGTGTTAAAAATTTAAAATCGGAGGGAGTATCTTTAATGTGTGCGCCAAAATAATTTTGCTCTTTTATAGACGAAAACAAGTAATAAATATATACAGAAAGGAAAAGAACTAGTATGATATATAATATTCTCGAAACTGGTAACACATTTTAGTGGGAAAAAAATACCACAATACGATTGAAGCTAACCTAGAGCAGATGCACTAAGAGAATTACTCACCAAGTGTCTGAATAAAATCCTTTCAAATGGATGAAGTATGCACCAACAACAGTTGTGGTTTGTCAGGGTCTGCCACATGCTCCTTCCTGCCAGTGGACTGTCTGTGCGGGCTTCAGGCAACAAACCGACTTGATCCTGGATGAAAAAGGAATGTGCTACATCAGGATAAAGCATCCAAGATTGGCACACGAGGATGGCACAGCGTTCGTTCCTCTGGCTACTGATCGAAGTCATTATTAGAGGGAATTTTCCTGCACGGTAACTAGATTGCGAGAGCATGGGAAATGGGAGCAGCATGCTAGGGACTACATAGTATTTGTTTAATGCGACCAAAAATGGGCCGACGCGGTAACATGTGGCTTGCCATGAAACATTGTCTGGACAAGGGTCACAATTCTCCCTGATCGATATAATAATTAGGAGAATTCCTTCGCTTGAAAATTTAATTAATCAGCAACTTGGAGATTGAAATGGAAAAAAAATACTACTAAACAAAAAGCCGGGTGGGGTGGTGATCAGGATCAAACTGCCAAACGCCCCACAAAAATACTACAAAATCTAAGTTGCTGGAATCTGATTCTACAAAAATACTACAGCCAAAAATACAAGTAACGACGGGAACAATCGGAAAAGCACCCAGTCGTTTGCATTTACACATTTTCAAAAGCGGTCGAAAACAAAAACGGAAAACTCAAAAACAAAAAATGAGTGGGACGAATTCGGAACTTCAGAAATGAACTAATCCGGATGAAATATACTAGAATCAATCGGTAACCAAAACTAAATCGAAGACATCAACATAATGACCCAACTTACAACTTCAACGAATCTTGCAAAGTTACAGTACAATACACGGTAGCAGCAGCAAGGCAGCCATCCACTGATCCACGCAATAAGCTAACACATAAGGGCGCGTTCGAATGTGCTGGTTGCGGCACAGATTCCTGTATCAAGCATCAGCTACAGTAAAAAAATCAATGAATCAACAGTTCCTGCATTCCAAAGAAGGCCTTATGGTGGCATTCCATAGAAATCGGCAATCAATCCTATGAAATCAAACAACGGTGAAATCAAACAACCAAAAACTTTAAACGAGCGAAACAAACAAAATGAAGCATGTACCTCACGACCAGCGCGGTTCACAATCCGATCAGCAGTGTAGGAGTCAAGGGGAGGGAGGCTTCTAGGCGGAGGAACGCTCATGGGAGACCAGGAGTGGCAGCGGAGTGACGCGCTATGTCACTGGAATTCTTGCGCCCGCCATTACCTGAGAGAGGCAGTTGCTCCGAGCGACCAATGTGGAGCAAGTTCGAAGCGGTGGGCTTTGTAACGGGCCAAAGATAGCCCAAATTGTACAATGGGCCTACAAACTTTTAGGCTACTCCAATAAACATTGCTCCCACTGTACTCATAATTCACGTTTTAAACTTTGATTTAGTCAAATATTAAAAATATAAATTAAAAATAACTTTTAAATTATTAAGTTTAGAAATATAATAATCATATGAATGGATTTGTCTTAAAAAATATTTTCATAAAAGCGTATATATATCACTTTTGATAAATATTTTTAGAACAAATTAAAGTTAAAGTTATGCTTTAAAGATCATGTCGTTGTCCAAAACGACCTGAATTGTGAGTATGGAGTACACAATATATGACCTAAAGATAATTTGCTGAGTTTTTTTTTTTTAAAAAAACTTGTTGGGCTTTGCACAAATCGCCAGTAGCCGTCGTCGTCCTGGACGTTTAGGACTGTACACAACAGTAGCCGTCCATTTCTGCGATGAGCGTTCATGATCGAGCGCTACAGTACGCAAATGCTACAGTATTTTTGCTACAGCATTTCGCACATTTCGTTGACTCATCTCATCCGTCTGCTACGAATTCAACGGTTGTACTGGGACTGCAACTACGGGAACCTGGTCCCTGTACGGCATTAACCCCCACCCCACGGACGAAGCCACCATGGCCGGCGTCGGCGGCGATGAGGCCCGCCTCCGAGCGGCGCTTGTTGAGGCCTTCGGCGAATCGTCAGACAGCGAATCTGACGCGCCTGCTGGCGGGGCTTGGACCGGCGGGAAGCGGTGGGCGTGGGAGGCCGCGGCGAGGATCAGGGGGCTCTGGCTCTGCACCGAGTTCCTTTCTCCCGACGAGCAGGCGCGCCTCCTCGCCGCGATCCAGAGAGGTGAGAGTCTCGGTTCGCCGCGGTCTCCTGCGGTCTTTAGCTCCTCTTGTTCTATTTAGTTTTTCTCTGTCATTTTACTAGGAAACTACTTGTAAATTTTACGTCTTTTATGTAATCGCTAGAACTAAGATGAAAATTGATATCTTGGCCCACCTGTAAGTGGTTGTCCTACTCCTTGCTCACACAGTGCATATATCTACATGGGCTGCACTGGTAAGTGGTATGGACTTTATACTGCATTTATCAATGAATTTCTTTAAAACTCTGTAATTTAAACCATACAACAGAAACTTTGGTTTAGTTTGCATGTTTTCTTGCTCAGGCATCCTAAACTGTTTTTTGTTGATGAGTCTAATTGTGGACTTACTCATTCCTTTTTTTTTCTGCAGAAGGATGGTTCAGTGATGCGCACAACCAAGTAAGTTCTCTCTTCAGCCTTTCATGATATCTCTGATGTGTGCATCGGCAGTAGGATGAAGAAAAAATATCAGTGTTCTGTTGCCTCAATAGGGCTGTGAAGTATGGTTCCATTTGTGATTACAGGGTCGCCTAAAGTAGCTCAGATTATGTGATGGCATAAATGTTCTTGTCAATAACTTGGAAAATTTTGAGTGCTCATCTATTGTTTCTAATGTTGAAAATGCCCTTCCTCTTTTGTTTAGGCGATGAGATTTGGCGATCTTCCTTCATGGGCTGTTGAACTTTCCACACTAATCCGTGAAGCTATCTGTGTTGGCGACGTCAGTGTTGGTGTTGACGCAGAGTTTACAAACGAGGATGAAGATTCATCTCCTTTGCCATCAGATTTGCTGTGGAGGGAACCATTTTTTGATCAAATGATTGCAAATAGATATAAGCCAGGTGAGGTGCGGAGCTGCTATTCTTCTGAGTAATTTACTGACTTTGCTTGATTACATACTCATAAACTAAAGCAGTATAAACAAAGATATGCGTGCTGTGACCAATGCACTCTAATGTGACTCTTTGGTTGTGTTACCTAGGGTATCTGTGCTCATGTTGATCTAATTCGCTTTGACGATGGAATCGCGATAATCTCCCTCGAGTCAGCTTGTGTGATGCACTTCAGCCAAGTAGAACCAGAAGGAGGCACAGCTCGTGACATTCTCGAGCCTGTGGAATTTGAGTCAACAAAAATCGCTGTCCACCTCAAACCAGGCTCACTTGTTCTCATGTCAGGTGATGCGAGATATCTCTGGAAGCATGAGATAAACCGCAAACCAGGCGCACAACTGTGGGGTGGCAGGGAACTTGAACAAGATTGTAGAACTTCGGTTACACTGAGAAAACTCCTGCCGTCTACAAACTGAAATGATCCTGATGAGCGATTGATTTCCTCTAGAATTTTGCAGTTTCAGGCCACTATTTCAGCTGCAGAGATAGTCATGACCAACTAAATGGCTGAAAATGTTTGCTTAATTCTAGAATTGGCCAGTCGGGGATGTTGCAACCTTTTTGTCTTGATGTACATCACGGGAAACTGTATTTTAATACATTCACAAAATGTTGTTGGGTTCTTCAATGTTGTGCAAGATGTTATTGGCAGTATGAAGTGGCCATGTTCACATGTTCAAGCATGTAAACCTTTTTTTTTTCAGCTTTTATGAGCATAGGTAACAGAAATACAGACTACTGGCTTTAGCAGTAGCACAACGGAGCACGAAAGTGAGCTTGGATCTTTAATGCCTTAGATCAGTAAATGAAATCTTTTCTTCTCACAAAGCAACAGACGTCTATTACTTAAGTACCTTAAAACATGAAAGATTCCATTACAACAGTAAAAGGAACAGCAGCAAAACTGTAGGAGGAGCAAGCGCATTGCAAGCAGCACACGGGACAGTTGGTCGTATTGTGCACATGGGTATACATTGTCATACCTCCACATTAAGTTGGCACATATTATATTAAAAAAATATTTATTTCAAAATAAAAATATTCTCAAATGGAGAAAGTTTCAGATTATTTTGATTGTAATATAATATATCAGCACAATGGAAAATCTCAATTACATATCTCATTGGTACAATCGGATCACAAAGCAAGATCAGAGAAAATGTGCAGATCTTTGGAAACCTTCCTCAATTTCGAACACAAAAGTCACATTGAATTGTGAGTACCGAAACTTTTGTATTGTACTTACATTTCTATTTTTGACTAACCCAAAAATTAAAATCATTTGCCATCAGGAATACTGAGATGCATCAATATATTCCTGTATGAAATTAGTCATAATTACAAACTACAAAACGCTGGTATGCAGAGTTTGTAGCGTCATGTTTCCCCATTTCCATCTTGTCCATCCATTTGAACAAATCACGTGTTTGACAATTCGTTTTCACGATCTGCATCCAAAGGGCCAATTGTGCAGATCATACCTTCGCTGCACCAGCAGAAAGAGCCATTTCCTCCAAGAGTTCTTGCTGTTCCATCGTAGCACACGACTGCAGATGTTTTAAGAAAATTTTTAGTCAACATAAGATATGGTTCCAAGTTATTACATGATTTTTATGTGTTTAGTATGTACATTTAAAAATAATTTCTAAAATTTAAAAATAATAAATCTTATGCAATGTGTACCTGAACAGCAGCCTCGATATCTCCTAAAAGGAAGCTAGTTAGTTCAAAATTCATCTTCAACCGATGGTCAGTCACTCTGTTGTCCTGTAAGAAAATAATCCATCTTTACTTAAAATATATTTTGAATGTTGACAAACATGCCTAAGTGGTACTAAACCATGAGATGAACCGCTATGAATATATATATGAGACAATTGCTTGTGTGACCCTGTTTTGAAGTCTAGTAGCCAATTTGACCTCGTTTTTTCAACTTTGTTTATTTGACCCTGCTTTTCGACTGCGAATATCCAATTTGACCCAAAACTCTGCTTATTTGACCCTTCTTTTTCAGCAAATGGGGGTCAAATTGCTGTTTGGACAAAAGCTGCGTCAAATAGGCAAAGTTGAAAAAACAGGGCTAAATTGCAATATATACATGTACCTTGTAATTGTATGTCCTTATCTTCTCTGATCGAGCACCAGTACCAACCTTCAATTGTGCCATTATTAGTAACATCCAACAGAGTTGTTACCAAATTGGTCATAACATAAGGAAAAGATATTTTCTTATTTAGTCTGATTAAAGTTGAAATTAGTCCTAACAAAGAACTATTTTTTTTTGTAAAACTCATCTGGTTCTTTTTTTTTGGTAAATATATAAAGCATGTGCTTGTTTTTTTCAGTGGGATATGATAGTAAAACCCTTTGAAAGATGAAATGCTAAGAATAGTTGACAACATACCTGCATTTTCCTCTGGTTTCTTAATGACTCTTGTTGCTCTCTCAATTTTATCTCGTAACTGCAATGTTAATGGTGGATATATATATGAGGGATAAATAAATGATTTTGATTTTTTAGATGCGACTGCATTAGGTTATACACATTTTAAAGCTAAATTAAATCATTTGATGATGATAAAATTCCTCAGTTTTGAATTAAGAGGCCTGCTTTTGTAAAAACTAAAGTTACAATTAAATGATGCTATATTGTCAAAGAACATCTTTTTGAACAAAAATAATTGAGGTGATAAGGAAAATTTTGACAACAGTAACTCATAGGTTACTTCAAAAAAAAATAGTAACTCATAGGAAATCTATAGAGTAATGATACAACTTACAGCTTTGCTCTCAACAGTTGGAACGCCCGTTCCTTGTTTTGGAGCTGTGACCTCTCTTCTGTGCAGAATATCCGAATTCCCGTAGGTTTGTGAATAAGATCAATAGCTGTCTCTACCTTGTTGACATTCTGCCCTGCATTGATTTAGACATTTAGAGGATGCTTAGATATAATATTTCTGAGCTAAGATGTGACAGTCAGTATGTGACAATACCTCCAGCTCCACCAGATCTTGCTGCTTTAAGTTCAATATCTTTCGGATCAATAACCACATCAACTTCATCAGCCTACTATGCCATGGGAAACATTAGGCTTGTCAAAAGGACGTCACAAAATTGCATGCAAAATTGCAATGGTGCACCTCAGGCATAATAGCTACAGTTGCGGTTGATGTGTGAACACGACCCATAGTCTCTGTCTGGGGAACACGCTGAACACGGTGTACGCCTGATTCGAACTTTAATTTACTATAGACTTGTTTCCCTTTGACCTCCATCACGTATGTCTTGTATCCACCCATTTCAGCCTGGAAGATTCAACTCGGTGAGCAGCATGTTATTACCCTATAGTCAGAATAAGGTTGCAAGTACATACTTCTGAGCAAGAAACAGGTTTAAACTTCCAATTGTTGCGCTCACAATATTTCTGATACATGCGTACCTGCAGAAAAGCATTAACACATTTAATTGCAGATATAGGAGTAGTAGTAGCATCTACTTGACAATCTTTAGAATTCCATTATTTTAAAAAAACGAAAAATTTAAAATATTGTACTATTTTTTAGGACAAAAATATTGTACTATCTCACAAGGTAAATTATCCTGAAATTGCATAAATTAGCATCTACCTACAAGGTCACCAGCCCAAATTCCAGCTTCATCACCGCCAGTGCCTGCTCTTACTGCAGAAATGACAACACAGTTCTCAGTTCCAAAATATGACTAGAAACAATGTCATAAGATGTACAGTTTCACATTATAGTCGGACAGCCATATGCCTAAGTTCAAGCATAGTATAACAAAAAAAAAAAAAAAAAAAAACCCTCGACCTGCGGGGGTATGAAGCATAGTATAACTGAACAGTTGGGCTGTACCTTCAAGTAAGATGTTGCGGCCATCTAGAGGATCACTAGGAAGCAGTTGTAGCTGTCATGAGGAAAGAAGAATACTGAGAGGCATTCGACATGTCTAACACTCTAATGTGCTCAAACGAAAATAGAAAGTCGTACCATAGAATGCATTCAGTTAATCATACACTGCTGTCTAGAATAGAAGCCACTATTGTGCAAATATTATATATCATTATCAAATTACCTTCAATTTTTCCTCAAGTTCTATGAGCTGGTTAGATAGAGACTCCAGCTCTGAGTCTATCATTTCTGCCATGTCAGGGTCATTTGCATTCTCCTTTTGCAAAGCTATAACATTGGGAAGGCAAAAGAGCTTGTCAGAATCTAGTAACTTCATCCTGGACAAAAGAAAATTTAAAGAATACTAACCTTTTGTCTCTTCTAGTTGTTTCTCACAATCCTTAAACTGCCGGTATGTGGTCACAACCTAAATGTTTTTCAGGCAAAAGAAAAGGTGATATTATAGCTGATGAAATCAAGCTGCTCAACCGAGCATTAGGTTTCTAGTACACAATTAACCAAAAGCATATGTTGTTGATACCTGATCCAGTTCAGCAACGGACTGCGCAAGTTTTTGGTACTCACTAGGATCTGAGACGATGTCAGGATCTGCCAGTCTAACCTGAAGTAGATACTCGCTAGTCAGATTTCAGTGCTTCCTATATCATCATGTTTACAGCATTACAGTTTACAATATCAACAAACATATCACTTTTCCTGATGATGAAACAAAAAATTCAGGACTTGTAGTTTCAAAGGAGAACTTAACCTAGTTCTGACTAATTTTCATAAGACCACAAAAAGGCGATATTTTGATACTGAATTCCATTGGCTTCTCATACTAGAATGCTAATAGCTGAGCAAAGAACCATACCGACATTTCTTTCCAGGCCTTCTCTGCAGAATCCAATTTCGCTATGAGATAAGGCTCCTGCAAGAACCATGTAAAAGGAACAGTCTTACTTCTATAGTTCTATCATGTAATCAAGCACGCCCTCAGTTTAGAGTACGGAAGTTTTTTTTTAAAAAAAAAACTGTAGCGCCCAAACCACCCAATATTCGGAGTGAACAAAATTCAGGATAAGTGACAGCTACAGGCACCAAAAGCTCGAACTCAAACAGCCCCTTTCACAAAACAGTTCGATCCAAAACTGATTCAGATGCTACTGTACTGCTACAATCTCTCCCTATTTCCAAGAACTGGTCGGGCCCGCCCACCGCCAAAAGTGCGCAGAGAGGATAAGGATGGACAGATTACCGCCATGCAGACGACCGAGGAGGAAGGCCTCCTGCGCCGCCTTCCGAGGAAGAGAGGACCACCGCGGTGCGGCCGACTCCGGCCAGCCGGAACGACGGCGGCTGGGGCGCGGAAGAAGCCGGCGATAAAAGGCTCCATCTTTCTTCTGTGAGCAAGCAGAGGGGCACGAGGGATGGTGGGGAACTGAGGATGAGGACAGCGAGCGGCTGAGGATAGAGGAAGGGCTGGATTGAAGGAAATTTTTTTCTGTGAAATTAAATTAATTTTTTAAAATTTTTGCGTAATTTTTTAAAAATTCTGCGTTCCACTGCGAAGCAGCCTGCTTCCGGCCGCCGTAAAGATTCGTGCGCAGGGTTGTCCTGTTGAACCTGTTGACAGTAACCAATATTTTCCCCTCAATATTTGGCCAAAAAAATCTCTCTCATCTGAGTTATATAACTCGGTTTCTTCATATAAATATCTCCTTTCGTGTACCTAAACATTACAACTGGATGGTACAATTAGTTTGGCTCAATGGATACCGCCCAATTTTAATGTTTTCTTGAGCTATTCATGACGTTAGATTAGTGGGTCTTCTGGTTTGAGCTGAATGTTGCTGCGGCTGCAGTTGCGACCAGAAGAAAAATAGTTGAATCATTGCAATCACAGCCTGCAGCCACATGAAACTAACACACACCCAGTGTCAACAAAACAAAATACTCTAAGTAGAGTCAAGAAAACGAAATTGTTTAGATTTAAAACATATTTAATTAGTACTATATTACTTCCACTTCTCAGCACAGGGCATAAAAACCTGGCCTCCACGCGCATTCTTCTTCTTACACTTGAGTAGTTTAATTACGCATACACTTTTTACACTTGATTATTTTATAGGACCAAAAAAAAAACCGCTAGTTATGCGCGCACCATGCCCGCGCTCGCTTATGCTCGAGATAGACGATCCTACTACAGCCAGAGCGCGCCGGCTTTCTTGAGCAGGGGCACGAGCTCGGAAGCGAGATGCAGCGCCATTATTCTATCGGTCCCGCCAACGAGGTCGCCGCCGATGAACACCGCCGGAACGGCCGGCACGCGGCCGCCGAGCATCTTAACGAGCTCCCGCTCCATCTCCCGACCGCGGGGGTCCCTGTCCAGCTCGTGCACGGCGGTGTTCACGCCGAGGTTGCTTAGCAGCGACGTCACGGTGTAGCACATGCCGCAGTTGCTCTTGGTGAACGCCACCACTGCTCGCTCCGACGCCAGCTTCGCCACGCGGTCCATCGATCGATCTGGCGGCAGGTTATGCTTCCAACTTACGGAGTCTAGAAGGTTCTAGAGGGTTCTATTAGGTTTCTCTCCGCAGGTCTCCTTGAATCCTTGCGCGAGCTGCTAGCTAGCTATAGGTACTTTAAATGATTCTTCGGAAGCTGATGTGTGGTTACATTACAATTGGGGGCTGGCATGTGCCTTTTATAATATATTGGCTAACATGCACGGAACACATAGCTACATTTTGTTTTTCCGAAACAAACAAATGATCCGATCCTGTAGCGAATGTTCAACTTCAAGGTTGGATAGTTTTGGATAAGAATCCATGCGGCAATGCACGCTTCGCGACATGTGACACTGCTGCGACAGGAGGGGGGGGGGGGGGGGGGATCTGATTCCATCCAGAGCTAATATGACTGATCAGTAATCACAATTCACTGAAATGGCTTCAAAAAAGGTTAAGAATAGCATCTTCTAATTGGATCATACGCTGCACCATCTGGAAGGACCGGCGCCAACAGAGACGACGTCCGGTTGCAAACCTCGGCGATCACGTACGACAGCCGCACGCCGCCAGGCAATCAGTGGTTTAAGGCTTAAGGAACTTATTCTGGCTCAGATCGAGATCGACCAAAAACTCTGAATGCACTGCTGGGTTTAAGAATAGCTGTTCGCCGCGGCGGCGATCGATCCTTCTCACCGGAGTATCAAAATTCTAGCTCTTCATACACGCCCATGCCACTTGTTGACGGGTCACCGCCATATATCAAGGATGCGATGCCGCAGCCCAACGACGGACGCGTCCACGGCGCCGCAGCGGGCCGGTCGTCGGACCTGTGTGTAACCGAAGTCAATAGAAATTCAAATTTGATATGAATTTAAAAATTTTCAATGAAAGCAAGCTCAAGAAAATTCAAAGTAATATCTAAAACAATTCTTATTTATCAATGATCACAAAGTTCAGAAAGTATAAAAAGATTTTTGTAAAAAAATTAAAACCAAAAATGTAAGTCACAAACTATTTTATTTCCTCAAAAATCAGTCATCTGCCTTTCGAATTTTCTAGAATTAAATCCGCTGCGAATTTGAAGTTGCTCCAAAAATGAAAGTTGTTCCTCATAAAAATTTCTTCAGCTCCACAAATTTTCAAATTCATCAGAACTCGAGAAGTTGAGTTTTTGCTGCAAAAACAGAAGTTGTCGCTGGAATTCGGAAAAATATTAGAAAAATTGAAAAAGCCGCGGACCTCGCCTGTCTGCCACTGTTCTTCTTCTCCTCCTTCCTCCAGCCGCCAGCGAAGCCTGCCGCGGCGCGCATGCACAGTGGCCACGTCGCCCAGCTTGCTCCTCGCCACCCAGCTGGCGTGATCTCTCTCTCCCTCATCACTCACTCGGCTCATCACCTCTCTCCCTCGGCCGCTGTCTCTCACTCTCCTCTCTTGCCTTCACCGCCGAGACCAAGACGCTGGGGAGGGAAGCACCCGAGTCCCCTTTCGGCCTCCTCCGTGCTCGAGCGCGCGCGCCCTCCTCGCCTCGAGCTCCTAGCGCCCCTCTCTTTCTTCCCTCACCGTGCGAGCTGCCGGATTTCTAGTTTTCCCCAATCGAGCGAATTTCGAAGCTGCCGACGCACTTCATCAAATCCGACACACATCCGGTAGGGGCTCCTCGATTCCCTTCGGTGGTGAGCTTCTTGCATCATGCCTCTTCCATTGGTGAAGCAAATGAGAGGAATCGGTACTTCTTTAAGCAGGATTTCGCGAGAGGACAACGATGTTCCTCGGGAACTCACTGGCTCACTGTCGACAACCCACTTCCGGCCATTTTTGTCGATGACAACCTCGTTGCTGCTCTTCTACTCGCCTTGATGAAGCTCCCAGCGAAGACGGTTTCGAGTTTCGCTAGTTTCGAGTTTCGTCCACTGTAACATCATCGTGATCTCGTCGAACCTTCTCCCGCGCCGCCCCTCGCCGCCGGCCATCGTCCGGTGAGCGGCCTCTCTTTGGCGACCCCTCCACCAAGTTCTCCTCGATGCGGTGACCATTTTGGTGGCTCTCCCGGGGCGCGCCACCGCCTAAAACGGCTGGCCGGCGAGCGCGCGCGCTCGGCCAGGGGATCGACTGTGGCCGAGCCGATCCGGTGCATCCGTGGCATGTGGCCCGTTGTGTGGCCACGTTCTCCAGCTGCCACGTGGCCCTATGGGCCCGAGGTTCTTAATTCATTCTGGAAACTCTTTATTAATTGCGCAGAAATTCGATAAAACTTGTAAAATTCACAGGAAATTCATACTAGCTCAGAAAAATATGAAACCAATTTTTTTAGACTTATAAATTTATAAAATATTTATTAAAAATAATAAAAAATAATTAATTGTTTTAATAATGATTAATTACAGAAATTGGTTAATGCATGTTTAATTCTTAATTAATTATGTGTGCACTTTAAATTATTATATTTTTTTCTTAATTGTCCCTTAGGGCATTAAAGAACATTATAAAAATGTTTTAGGCTAATTTATTCAGTAATTATTTTATAATTAATTTATCTCTGTTTTCTAGTAATTAATTCATAGTAATTAGAATATTTGCTAATAATTAACCAAATGTGGTTCTAAATTATATTTGCTGAATCTTGACCTTTTAAAATTGGTTAGAGTCCAAAAATATTACTGAGTAGTATTAAATTAGATGTCTAACCAAATTAAGTTAATTGCTTTATTAATTAACTATTTTTACTAATTTTGGTTATATTACTTAAGGTAGTTAATAAAACGCTACTGATATTTTTACCTTACTATTTTAAAATGATTAACTACCTAAAATTTAGTATCCACTCCCTCTAGTAATAGGAAAGGTGACAAATAAAATTGTTTTGCTGTTTGCATTTGTCATGGCATTGCATAGCATGCATATTCTTATTGTCGTTGTTTCATTGTTTAGTGAGCAACGTACTCGAGAGGGACATGAGTGCTCCAGCGAGGGAAGCGCCTGTGGGTAGTTTTGCTGAGGAGACTTCAACATCGCAAGGCAAGCATCATGCATATTCTTATTTTTATATAAATTATGAAATGAATTAGTGTATATTGCATTTGTCGGACAATAGGATAAGTGTGGTTATGTAAGAAGCTGATTATTACCCACTCCTTGGAGTCTTAGGTTGAGTTGGTAGTTCTTAGATCCGGTATGTCTTGATTTTCCGTGCTTAGACCGGTAGAAGTCGAATTGGTGAAAGGTCACCACCTTTTTCGCAGGTATAGGATGTTTATTTAACTTGTTACTCGTATGGTTGGTCTAAACTTGAGGACGATGAATTGGAGACCGGACAGAAAAGTATAGGTTGGCAACAGGAAAAGAGTCCTGTGTGCGGTAGCCCTGTCTGTGTGAGTTAAGGACCGGCTGTTGTTAATTGTTGGTCTAAGCACTTTTCGTTCATACTACATGTCGAATATAATGGTAAGACAAGCCGAATATTTCATTTACATACCAACGTTTGGTCCATGATGACATGTCTTGACTGGCACACACGAGTGACCGCTGGGCTCCCACGAGACACGGGACCGGTTCTCTCTGACATACCGATTGTCCAACCGTTCGAGTATGGATGAGAGAAAGGTTGACATGAGTATTCTCTTATGCAACGTCGCGAGTTGCATAAGCCAGATGGTACTCAAGTCGTATGGGTATAGTTGAACTCCCCTGCAGGGTGTATAATCGGTTCGAATCGCCGCGGTCTCGGTTATGACCAAGCTTGGTGTCCCTTGATTTTCATCGTAGTTAACAACTTCACTTCTTTAATCACTGATAGTAAAGTTGTGGAATGTATTGGAGATGCATTGCTGACACATCTCTTATTACGATCTTGCATAATTATTTAATTGCTTGAGTTTAGTAATTAGTTGCCCATGAGTCTTTACTTTATACTTACGCTTTTAAATTATTAATATCTACTGCTTTTTCACAATTAAGCCTTATTGCATTATTGTCCTTGCTAATGCCTCATCCATGATCATTGAAATCGGGATGTACGTGCCACGAGTTAAGTCTTGCTGAGTATCTTCGTACTCACGTTTGCAATGTTAAAGTTTTTGCAGGTGAGGATGAGGTTGTTTTTGGCTATTTCTTCCCTGCTGATGCCAGCGAAAGGGATGAGTAGACCTTGTTCCTCTTTTATGTGACGGTGGTGTTCGTGGACTGAACACATTGTCTTTCGATTTGTTTAAAATATTTTCCGCTGCTTAGTACTCTCCGTCATATTAGAATCTAAATAAAAACTTAGTACTTTGTTTAATTATGTCCTCGAGAGTTTGAGAGCTAAAACTTAAATCCTGCTGCTCTTATTCTCGTTCTAGTTATAAACTTTTACTTAAGGTTTGTAATAACTTATATATGTATGTGAGATCCCTATGTGATGTGTGCAATGTTGAATACCGATATGCTATTGTCCTGGGCAGTGTTTGAGAAGCATATCGAGAGACTACCGGGATTGATTTCTCGTTAGTTGAATGGGGCTTGAGTTCGGTTTGAATATCAAGCTTAATTCGATTAATTAGAACTCAACTTGGACGGTTCCTCACTGTTTAACACATACCCTAAAAATTTGTTTAGCAACTTGGGTAATTAAAAGATGCTCAACCTTACTAAATCAACTAAAATTGGATTAAGGGGTTGCTGATTTTTATTCCTCTCTTTATCTTAGAGTTGTTTGTCTCATCCGTAATTAAGTAAACTGACTGCATATACATGAGAGGTGAATTATGGGTTAAGTTGGCAGCCTTAGATTTTGTTAAGACGTGTGTTTTTTGTAGTGTTTACAAAGTTTTGTTTTCGAAAATCGCCCATGTGTGTGTCGTCTTGTTTTCTTTTGGGTGGGGAGAGTTTTCAATTCGTGTGAGGATATACAAAAATTCGTAACAAAAGCAAATGTCACTGACAAAACACATCCACGCTTCGTCGCATGACAGAATGATACTATGGAAGCAGGATCTGATTCCTTCTGCTAAGAGTGGCAGCTTTGTAATAGGAGGAATCCGACTCCCCTTCATTTTCAGAATAGCATCTTCAGACAGAGCTTGCAATCAGCGGCGGATCTAGGATACAACGGTGACCGGTGCTAACCTATTTCTACTAAACATTTTAATGAGCTTCTTACTATATAATTTATGGGGTTTATCCTAAGATAAGTAACCTATTTAACGAGGTGGGGGGGGGGGGCTGTGCCGCAGGGGTGGCAACCCCCTGGATCCGCCCCTATTGCACTCTCTTCTGACCTTATCCGTGGCGCGGTATCTGCTCCCTTGGCAGTCTCTTCGTATTTCTGGAACTCTTTCACTATTCTTAGCAACAGATCATCTCTAAAGATTTTTCACCATTACGTGGACACATCATCAATCTGTGACTTATCAGATATCTGGCATTCGCCACGGCGCAGTGCTCCAAAGATGCAATTTTGCATTCTTCAGAACGTGCTGTGTAGGAGGATGCTATGAAACAGTCACGTTGATATGCTGTGATTGTGATGAAGAATATCTGGATAGAAATGTATATCCTTATCTCCACATCTGCCGTGGCAGTGCTGACCATATGTAGAACTTTGCTCCTGAGATTCCCTCCTGAGTTTTGTCAGAACGTGGCTCCTCATGTTCGCAAAGGGCTACATTCTTTGATCTGCAAAGCAAATGCATATCTGACCCAAAGGTAGGGTGAAATGCTGAGATAAAGATCTGGAAATCTCAGGTGGAATCATAATGAGTAACAGACCAAATAAGGGCACAATAAATATATTCCATTACTTGAGCCTGTTATATTTTATATAAATCAATTTACGGTGTGCATACATTGTTATGGAGCTTCCATTTACAATTCTCACTTGAGCAAAGGGGGCACGTTTCAAAGGTGAACCTCTCCTTATCCTCAGGAGAGCTCCTGGGAAAATGGAGAAAGAAGTATAAAAACTGTACAACGATGAATTTTCTGGCATGCAAAGTTACATATATTCTATGGCGTCGTGCTGATATCTTGAAAACGTGATGGTTCCATCAACTTCACTAATGTGACTGTACTCTGAGTTGGTTGCGCCAATCACAAATTGGCAGGTTCCCCTTGAATCAGAATGTAGTGTAACACCATAGTACTCCAGATGATCTGCTATGCTCATTCCAGAGACCGATCTTTTCAAGCAACAAAAGCACAATAAGCGACACAAGGAAGAACATAAATGCCAAGAACCGTGAGAAGCAGCTAGGTACCTGCTACAGGCCATGTCCTCGCCAGATTCATCACAGACTGTCTCGTTTCTGGTAACAACGTTTCCTACTATGGTTTCATAAAGCCAAACCTGAAGGCAGATGAATATAGAAGAAATGAAGGACTATGACTTAATGGTGGCTTGGATAAGTAAAATGTCCACTTTCGCAATTTTTTGGTAGCGTCAAAGATATACCTCTTGGAAAGTGGTGATATGTCCATTCACCTAGGTAAGGAAAATATGGTGGTAGATGTGGCACAATGTCATTCTGATGGGTCACACATATCGTTCTTGGGACTTGCTCACTGAAGTATGAAGCAAAAGCAGGATTGCCTATCCGAGGCTGTCCAAAAGTCATGAGCTGAACCTCTTGGGATCCATACTTTACCTGGAAAAGAGAAGGTAAGATATCTTATTTAATCAAAGAATACAACAATCTGCATACATTATGACACATGTAGTTTTATTCTGAAATATGAATTATAGGTTCAGTCCTAGATTAGTAATGCATAGATTAAAATTTGATGCCATAGACCACAAGTTAAATTAGACATCTGAAATAACTTATGTAAAGAGTTGAAACTGTCAATTTCTAACGGCGCAGTGGGATGAAACTGAAAAAAAATCATAATGTTAGTCATAGGTTGTAAAGAATAGATCCACACTTGAAGCAATACATTTGATGTATAAAATAATCTAAATAAAAATAATGGGTAGCCTTCCATATGTTTTCCTTGCATGTGTGGTTGCAGAAAACTGCTTCAACACTTATTTCCATAACAGCTCATGAAAGAACCAAAACTATCCAGATTTGAAGATAAAAATATTTCAAAAGCAACATCCAGAGATCTAGATAAGAAAAATCATGCATATATCCAGATGCCTCAAAGGTACTTACAGAAAGGTCAAGGGCGCAGAATGTAGCTAAAGCCCCTCCCATCGAATGACCTACAACATTTATGGGTAGCCTTCCATATGTTTTCCTTGCCCATTGAACAGATTTCAAGATCTCATGTCGTAGAGTTGTATTATAGTATGCAGTATAAAACCCATGATGAACCTGCAACATCAGACAGACATACAATCAGCAACAAACCAAGAATCGTTGCTAGTCCAGTGATGTTGTTTAAAATTAACCAAAACTTGACCATTGCATCTGGCATGCCTGGATAAGTCACATCAAGCTGCCTCCAGAAGAGATCTTCAATCCAATTTGCAACACTGGGCAAGTAAAATTTCAAGACAACAAATTAGAGATGCAGAAATTTGATGCTTGTTGATAGAAAATAGGATCTCGCAAGCTTTTAACAAAGAACATGAATTAAAGACTCAGAGCAAGTGTTCATATGTATTAAGACTGAGCAGGTGTTCATATGGTCACTGTAATCTATGTTTAGTATAAATCTCATAGTACCTGTGCTCTTGAGTGCAATGATTACAGAATGTGGATCAGGGGCAACTCCAACAAATGCCTGCTCAATTATTGATAAACAACTAACGTGATTTTCTCATTAAACAGTGAATGGAAGCAGAAGAAGATCGCAGAAACAATAAAAAGGTAAGGGACCTGTAAGCAGTTCTCCACATCTACAATTATCTCTATCATCTCGAAGCCCTGAACCAATAACGCAAAACACAGATTCAGAGACAATTAGTTCAAAATGGAACATGTTGAATAACTTGCGCAGATAGTGACTCATAAGGTGTTACCTTTATGTGACCTTTACATCTGGAACACGTCCACGTGAAAAGAGAAGTCAGGCCAGATGTATAGACCTGAAACATGCACTTATGTAAGCGAAGTATATAAAAAGATTACATTTCAG
This sequence comes from Zoysia japonica, assembly GCA_001602275.1. Lineage (NCBI taxonomy): Eukaryota > Viridiplantae > Streptophyta > Magnoliopsida > Poales > Poaceae > Zoysia > Zoysia japonica. Next base: position 198,735 of record BCLF01000058.1, on the reverse strand, counting down.
GTCAGGAAGAGAATAGAGACTGAGATACTGAACATGCTGCAATCTGCATCGAAGAGGGAGTGGAGGGAATGGCAATGTGTGGAAAACAAAAAGGTCTGGAAGGTTCTTTTGAACGAAAAAGAAAAGGATATTTGAAGCAGGGGCTTACTGCGGATGCGTACTCAACAAGAATGTGGGCGAGAGTATGGTTGTATGAATAAGCACCATCAGAACGCTTCATCCTGAGCACTGCATTGGTGAACAAAGGTGTAAATATTCTGTTAAACATTTTACACTTAATTTACTGGCATCAGAAACTAGAATTCAGATCTTGATATCCCATGGCAGCATATTCCAATCCAAGTAATCATATAAGCATAAAGGGACTATTAGTCATTGGCTCATTGCAAAAAGACGCACGGTCTGGTCTCGACACAGAGTCGACATTCCCAAACACATAGGAGCCTCCACCTCTTGTTACAGGTCACCGTTCTGCACATACTTGGGCCTTCAATCCAAGTGGAACCACATAAGCAAGCATTGTCGTGCTCGCTCCAGCGAGCTAATGCACGGAAGCATTGCTCCAAAGCATGCAGCTTTACCTTTCCCCCAATCGAAGCTACCCCGCACAAATTCCAACTGTGACACTAGACCGAATTTGACACACAGCCTGCTTTGCTGAGGTGCCCCTCATCAATCAACACGGAATCCCTCCATGTACTTCCTCGCACTACACCGGGACGACACAGCCGCCGCACGCCACCCTCCATTAGCCGCCCCCGAATCTACAGCTCTCGCCGAACTGTCCAGCCACAAGGCAGCGCGAGCGAAGAGGGTAGTTCAGCCGTCGGTATTGTTTTTCGAGATACCGGGAAAGGAAAAAAGAAAGATGCATGGTTAATTACCTCCTTCTCCCGCCGCTGGAGAAGCGGAGAGCAGGATCCCCACGAGCAGAAGCACCGGCAGCACAACCGCCGCGTTCTCCAGCATCCGCCGGAGCGACTCCATCGCCGACGCCCGGCGGGCACGCTCTCGCGCGCCCGACGGAGAGAAGACTGGAATTTTCCGAGGGTCGCCGAAGACAGTTGACCCGGTCTTCTTCGTCGGCCTGCCGTAAAAGGCCCTGTGCCGGGCCCACAAGTCAGTATGAACAGTAGCTTCCAATCGGAAATCATTCCCGGCCCATGTCCACTTAACAGCTCTCGATCACATGTTTTCTTCTACTCTCTTCACTACTGGAATGGACCATGTTTCCAAGGAAAATAATCCGTTTTCTAGGATGTTTTTAAGAACTTAGGGAAAGAAACTTTCTCTAGTGTGTGTATCGGAACTTTAGGAAAGAGGACATTTCCCTAGGGTTTTACCTCAACCCTAGGGAAATCAAACATTTCTGCTAGGAAAATTTAGATTTCGTAGAGGAAGAACTGTACCACTTCTACCCATGTTTACAAAACCGCTCGAAAACCGTGGTAAACTGCGGTTTTTGACCAAACCGCTGCGGTTCGGTTTTTACGGTTGATCGGTTTTCGTTTTAAAAATTTTAAAAAAAATTTGAAAATTTGAAAAAATTTGAAAATTCGAAAACCGCTCAAACCGAGCGGTTTACCCCAAAACCGAACGGTTTACCGCAAAAACTGTTGAAAAACCGCTCGAACTGGTTTGATTTCAAGTTCAAAAACGGTAAATCGTAAAAACTGCTCGGTAAACCGTAAAAACCGTTCGATTTTCTCTCAAAAATTTAATTTTTAAATTTATTCGGTTTTTATAATAGTTTTCACGATTTTTGTTAAACCGCTCTCGAGCGGTTTCCACGATTCAAACAGTTTTTTAAACGCTACTTCTACCGCGAACAATTTTAAAATTTTCCCCACCTCCAATCTCTCTCCTTCCCCTTTTCATCTCACGGTCTCAATCCTCTTTCTCTCACAGCGCGACGGAGGCAGTGGACGCGGGGCGTCGCGGCAACATCAACCGGCACGGGGCGGCCAGCGGCGTGGGGCGGTGTCCTCGAGCGATGGCTAAGGGCGGCGAGCGGTAGCTTTGGGCGAAGGCGCGGGCCGGCAAGCTGCCGTGTCTTCGGGCGACGGCGCGGCGGTGCAAAGCGGAGGAGCGGCGCGCAGCTAGGTCGTCGGTAGGGGCGAGCGGCAACGTCGTCAACAGGGTGGCGTGGCTTCGCGCGACAGGGGGCCACGGCCAGCGGTGGTGGCACGAGGAGCTGAAGGAGCGAGCCGCGGCGGCGGTGTGCATCCAGCGTGCCAGGGCGGCGCTCGGCGAGCGGCGACGGTAGGCTGCGCGACGGCAGCGGCAGACGATGGCGAGCGGCGGGACGGCGAGGGCCGTGGCGACTGCGGCCCTCGAGCGAGCTGCGGGTGGTCGGTAGCGGTTGCGAGACGGCCGCCGGAGCGCGGCGGGGTGGCTCGGTGATGGGACGGCCGTCACAGCATGATGCAGAGCGTCGTGGCGGCGCGGTGGCTCAGCAGCGGCGCGGTGGAGAGCGGTGGCTCGGCGTGTTGACGGGATGGCGGTGGTGGACGGGCGTCGACGGCGGGGTGACGTCGGGCGTCAGCCGTCAGGGCAGCTGGGCCCACAGGGCTTTTTATTTTTTTAACTCAGAGGCGCCAGTTTCACTAGGAACTTCTTTACGGTTTTTCTTGAAAACGGTAGGGCATTCTCGATTTTCTGTCAAACTTTTTCTTAGAAACATTTCTCTAAAGTATTTTTTAGAGAAATATTTTTCAGAGAAATATTTTTCTTAGAATTTTTCGCGCTTTCTTTAGAGTTTTCGTCCCTAGATAAAAACGGGCGGGTATGGGGGCTCGCTGATGGACTGTTTGCAAAGCTCAACGGAGAGACCGTCACAAGGCTTGGCTCTCAGCTGGCGGATCGATGGGCATCCAAGGCTCAACGGCAACTGCAGAACATGAAGCTCAACGGCAACCTGTAAACCTGAGATCCGTTGAGAGAGCGGCAGGCAACGCCAAGGAGCTAATTAACACGAACGCCAAAGTGGTTACTCTTTGGCCTTTGCGCATGCCAACGCGTGGGATTCTAGCCACCGTCGTGTACCAGGTCTAACGTGTGCGCTTCCATTGTAGGATTCTTAACCTCTGCAAGCTAGCTAGGTCTCGAGCACTTCTGCCACCTTTCTGCGTGGCATAACTTCACGACGTCCGCTATATATATATATATATATCAAGGTCTCTTCCTTGTCCAAAGGTTTTCTTTCACGCTAGCTTCACTCCTAGCGTAAGTCATTCTTTGTTTACCAGGCCGATTCCAAGCTTCGTCATTCTTTGTTTATCAGGCCGTTTCCTATTTTCATTGTCGCAAAAGCAGTCTTCACAGTAAAGCTGCAGTCATGGGCACATACAAACTCCAAATTAATTTCTCCCGTCTCATAACCGAGCTCGTCTAGCTATACACATACAGCCAAACTAGTATGGAAGACAAGGACTCCAATGTTCGTGCCGCAATGCACATTGATATAGCTGATCAGGAGAATTCGTCGGAAGAAGCTGAACTCTTCAATCTGATAGGCAAGCCGATCCCTAGGTTTCCTTCAAGCCTGAGGAGGATCGGCAGAGGGACTACGTCACCCCGAGGACCGTGCCATCGGTCTCCAGAGCTAATGTTCATCGATGGGTGCCAATGGGATTCTAGCCAACGTCGTATGCCAGGCCTAACGTGCGGTTTTGTTTAATGCTTCATTCCTAGCGTCATTCTTTGTTTATCCAATTCCAAGCTTCATTTTTTGTTTATCAGGACGATTCGAAGCTTCATTCTTTGTTTATCAGGACGATTCGAAGCTTCATTCTTTGTTTATCAGGACGATTCAAAGCTCCATTCTTTACCTGATTCCTAGCTTCATTGTCGCTAAAGCAGTCTTCACCGTAAAGCTAGTCATGGGCTATTTATGCCACAGCATGCATGCACATTCAAGCTCGACATTTTACCCATCTCATAAAGGATCAAGCTCGTCAATACACATTACACATACAGTCCCTTATACTAGTATGGAAGAAGACGACTCCAATGCTCGTGCGGCAACGCACATTGACATACCTGAGGAGGATTCGTCGGCAGGAGCTGGACTCTTGAATCTGAACCGCAGGCCGATCCCTAGGTTTCCTTCAAACCTGAGGAGGATCGGCGGAGAGAGGGACTACATCGCCCCGAGGACCGTGGCCATCGGTCCTTACTACCACGGCATTCCGGAGCTCCAACCCATGGAGAAACTCAAGCGCGTTGCTGTCGATCATTTCTTCGAGGGTGTTTCAGCCGGAGAGCGAGACACGGCCTACGAGAAGATCAAGAACATCGCTGGCGATGCCCGTGGCTGCTACGCCGACGAAAATTCACTTAAAGGTATCACTAATGACAAGTTTGCGGAGGTAATGTTCATCGATGGGTGTTTCCTGGTGCAGCTTATTAATTCCCACAAAACCCCCGACGATATAGATCTGTTTTTACAAAATATTATCGATCCGCATTATGTGGGCATGATGCGAGATATGATGCTGTTGGAGAACCAGATCCCCTGGGCGGTGATGGAGCTCCTCATGCCCATTAAGAGCTTGAAGATGGAAGATATCATCAAGTACGTGGTCTACCCACACCTTCATGGAATCGTCTCATTCGCAGAGTCTGGAAAATACATGGTTGACATCGACAAGGATTACAAGCCATCACATCTCCTCTGCCTCGTTCGATTTTATGAAGCAGCTGGCTGCAAAGCTAGTGTTCAAGGGTCTCCCCTCGTCTCAGACGATTCAACATCCTTGTATACTAGCGCACTGGAGCTCGCTGAGATCGGCGTCACGCTGGAAGCCAGCCAGAACAAGCAGTTCTCGGCTATGGACATTGTCAAAGACCCCTTGGGCGCCAAGCTCTTTCTGCCGCCGTTGAACGTGGACGCAACAATCTATTGCTGGATTGTCAATATGGCAGCATTCGAGATGTGGGCAGAGGAAATCCAGCGTGATTACCCTGTCAACTCGTACCTCACAGTCCTCACGCTGCTGATGAACCGTGGGGAGGACGTGCGCGAGCTGCGCGTCAAGGGCATCTTGCGCGGCGTTTCCAGCGACCGGCAAACCCTCGAGTTCTTCGAGGACCTTGCCCCGAATCTGTATGCAGGCGCAGCCTACTGGAGACTCAACGCATGCCTTAAGGAGTACAGGCGGACGCGGTGGGTGTGGATACACATCTACAGGTTCATCTACAACAACTCCAAAACCATCGCTACGGTGCTGCCTATCATCGGCGTGCTGGTGGGCATCTTCAAGGCTATCCTTTCTCTCAAGCAGCCACCATCAGCTCATTAATTTTTAATAAGCGCCTCTGTTCGTGTCACCCCTTTCTGAAATCTGTATTATTTGGGGAGTAATAAATTGCTGCGCCTATAGTATTCGAGATCTCGATCAAGTGTTTCTGTACTGCGTCAAGTATTCAGGATCAACCGTGCATATCTAACAAGATAAAACATGCAATAGATGATAAAAATTAAGATGGTGATCACACCAGATGATGCATATCTCAAATTAAAAGAGCATTCACAACTTTTTCTCCTCTTTCTATCTCATCTTAACTTCTAAAAAGGTTTAAATAATTAACACAATATGATATAAACATAAAACATAATTTTACGGTGTCTTTAGGACAAAATCAAGTCAGATAGTGTGATCTGGACAAAATAATCAATAGACGGTGTCCTACTGTCGTACCCCATTTCTGCATACTATGCACCACGTATCAGTCTCTGGATCAGTAACCGATACGCACTAACACATCAGAATATATATCAAAAGCATACTTCGAACAAAAGAATATACCTGATATCGGACCTTTAGCGGCAACTCGGTGAGGATTGAAACAATCCACGACCAGTTGACCAGCTAGAGGTGAAGCAAACAGCGGAAAGACATGGCCCAAGCCACAAGCAAACTTGGGAAGCAGAACGAAAACCCAACACGTCGTCGTCTTCTACGAATCTTCTCTGTCTAAAACCACAACTGCAAACTGTGAGTACATAGATGCACATTTGGCTGTAGCAAAGATTAGGCTAAAAGGTCTTCTTTTGCAAAAGGCCAGTTTTATGCAAGGTTCACTACAGAAGCTTTGAAAAAGGGTTCACAAGATATTTGTTGTCTATATTATAGTAGATTGGTCCTGAGGGAGATGTTCATCAATCCTGCCAGTACCCAAGTTTTAGTCGGGGAGCTGGCACGCAACCGTATCGTCCCCTGGCACACAACCTTCACCTTCCAAAACACGGGCACCTACGCCCATTCACTCTAACAAGGATAATAATGAGACTAATCATTGTGAGCCCAAGCTGTAGTGTGTCAATACCGTGACAACAGCCGTTTTGGATAGATTATACACTCTGCAGAGGTTGTACACTGTACCCACAGGCTATGCTCTTCTTGATCAATAGAGTCGCATAACGTTCACTCCAACGCACACCAAGGTACCCACAATGTCCATCTCAAGATACGTACATGGGTTATCTCTCGGGGTAACCCGATGACGCGATAGCACATTCCCGTAGCCAGACCGTGGGTTTAGGGCATCCACGTCCGCTCCCTGGACCCCGCACATAGACAGGTTTATTACAAAACTAGGGGGCTATACCGGTGGGCAATACAATCCCATGGCGCAGGCTATTGCTGTAATCGAAGACCGGACCGTGAGTATCTCACGTCTGCTCCTACGGCTTGTGTCTCTCGACCTCCTTAGGTGCCATTGCGGATAACAAAAGGGGTGGAGTGAGTCCCACCCAGACAGGTTTTGTAGTTGCATGAAATCACTTTGTTGAGGTCCGATGAATCGGTTCTTATATGACAGGGGCGACGCTCGTCCACGACAGGTGGACCAGTCCGAAGCCTAACACCCATCACAATATATAGCACTAGGAGCCCGCCCCACGACTAGAAAACACCCTTCTTCACCTAGCATTAGTTGTACTATCACCCTTCCCACATTATTTTACACACACCACCAAACTCATTTTAACACATTTCATAAGATGATTGATGTATGGTGTGGCGTTGCACTGCATCGTATAAGGGTTTCTAAGCATTCTACTATCAAGGCAACTTTCCGTTCGTTAAAAGACTAACGAAGGAAATCCTATGGTTAACAAGGGGGTGTCATCGATGGGTAACAAGATTGTATTCATATTTAATGAGAGCAAGTACTGACATAAATATAAATACGTAATATCAAGTAGGGTATTAACTACACAACGTTTTAACATATAGTAAGGTAAATATGCAAGCATTTAGGTCATATGGGTGCGCAAGAAAAATATAAGATTAATATGATCAAGGGGTTAGAGCTTGCCTGAAAATCCTTAATTCTCAGACTTGTCTTCTCGATAATCTTCGAGTCTGGGTCTTGAATTGTTGGCTTGATGCCAACGTCTTCGGGCTTTTCCTCGTGTGTCTGTCCTTCTATCTTCTCTTGGAGTCCCGCTCTTCCTCGAATTCAGCGTTGTCTACACGATAGGATACACCTAATAAAGCTACTGTAAAGAGAAACAAAGCTCGAGAAGAATTGATAAGATCCAATAAACCTCGAATAAGAACCAAATAAACTCCACGAGGAAATCAAAGGTACATTATGCATGATGCGGTTGCTGTCCTAATGCAATGTTTATTATCCTAGGTGCACCTTAGTGTTATTTACTATAAGTTAATTATTGGAATAATTATTTATTCTTAAACTTTATTCTAGTGCTTATGCAGTTACAGAGTAGTTAAGGGTTGTCAGGTATTGTTAATTATACTAAAGCCTTCGTATGGGTATGGACTTAGGTTATGGTTTGCTTACTATAACACTGAGAGCTCCATGTGTCATTTTATGCTTAATCACGACTTAGTGATATTCATTACAGTGTAGCTATTAGTTACTATGTTCATTATAACCATATTCATGTGATTGCGTTAGTGGACCATGTGGATGCATGCACTATCAAGTATCTATAATGCCAATATGGTTATGTGAGTGCAAGTTAGTGTATGGCATGTTTAGTTGAGGGTGTCATGTGTCATTTTACGTACAATCTTATTTTATACTGTACATCTAATTAGATGCATTCTAGAATACCCTTATTTAGTTTATAACTAAATGAATGACTGTGCAATAACTAGAGATTACTTACTTAATTCCCTAATATGTGGTTATTTTCTAACTATTAGTGCCTAATTGATTGGATCTTAGTTTTGTAGTTTATTACTAGGGGTATCATGTGGCACATGCAATAATGT